>NW_021025067.1:1447856-1524347 GCF_004153795.1 Camellia sinensis | reverse complement strand
TCGCTTCTACCCGGATTCATGCCGAACTTCTCCCAAACTAGTTTTCTCCTCTCCATGAGAGAGCCTCAGCCACACTCACATAAGAGGCCGATGGGTGAAAATGAAGTGCCTCGAAATGCGTGCACACGGGCACGCAAACCGAGGCAATGGCATATGCAATGCAATGGCATGGAAAATGATATGCAAACATGCTAATGGGATTTCAGCACTGAAATGTGGGGGAAAACAGCCCCGAAATGAGGCGAAAGCACACCCGATGCATGGAATCTCTCCCGAAATGCAAAATTAGGCACATAGAATGAACTACGGCTATACAAAACATGCATAATTGATACATGGAATGAAAAGACAGAAGCAAGGCTGCCCCAAGATAAGCATTTTTACAGTTCAAAGCATGGCCAAACAGAAAACATAAATAGGGCAAAACTAGCATGCAAAAATGGCCCTAAATATGAGACAAAGAAGCAACTCACAGCTGCTAACCCCAAACAGGTTAGGGTCCTTCTACAATATTGAAGAGGGGCCAAAAATATGATGTTTTACAGAACTGTAAAAACCTCAAAAACAAACATAGATATGGCTAAGCTCTTATGCAAGAAAATGGACCAAAAGGTGGCCAAAGAGGCAAGTGGTATATTCAAAGCCCAAACCAAAAAATTCCCTTCTACAACATTGAAGAGGGACCGAAAATAAGCATATTTACAGCACTGTAAAATGACCAAAACATTATACAAACATGCTAGAAATGCAATGCAAAATGAGGCTCAAAAGTGGATATAACACAAAGTCTACAAAATATTCCACAAACGGCCAAAGACCCTAAATAAAACATGTTAAGAAGGTCAAAATAATACTATTTCTAGGCATGTAAAAAGACCAAAAACCAAAGCATAATAGGCTTCCGAAACATTCAAAAATGGGGACCAAAGAGGGGATATAATGGTAAGTGATGCATGGAGGTCCCAAACAAGGATGAGTCCTTCTTCAATGTTGAAGAAGGGCTCAAAATAAGCCCAACCACAGTTTACATCATGCTCGAAAACAGATCACACGTAGGCTAAAAGAATCATGCAAAATAATGGCATACAAAGGGGTAATGAAGAAAGTGCCAAAAATAAGCTTCAGACTGTAATAAGCCCTCAATGAAACATGGAATATAGCTCAAAAAAATGGCATTTTATGTTTTGGTCGGAGCTCAAAACAGCAAGCAAAGAGGCTAAAAAAATGAGGCAAAAAATGAGCTAGAAAGAGGGAGAAGAGTGCTCACCCTTGAAGACCCAACCTTTGCTGCCTCTAGGACTGAAAAATGCTACCTCTTAGCTGCTGGAAAGCCACTCCTATCTGCTGGAATGGAGTAGTGGTGGTGGTGCTTGGTAGTGGTGAAGAAATGGGTGTAGGGACTTGGATGCTTGAGCTTGAAAGAGAGAGATGGAGGGAGATATATGGAGGGATGTATATATCAATCCCAGCTGGTTTTTCTAACCTAGTATAAGGAAGAGGAGAGCTTCCTTTATAGGCAAAACAAAGTGTAAAGCTTCTTGAGGAAGCTAAACAAGGGTGCATATCCTCCATACACGTGTATGGAGGATATGCACCCTTGTTTAGCTTCCTCAAGAAGCTTTACACTTTGTTTTGCCTATAAAGGAAGCTCTGGCCGAGATCCCTTCAACAAAGTTGAAGAGGGGCTCAAAACAAGACACTTTGTAGTTTATGACCAAGTCCTAAACAGCTCACAAGTAAGCCTAAAATACCGCGCAAAAATAGGCCTAAAAGAGCGTTAAAGAAGCAAGTGACAGGAGGAGATATCAAACAGCAAAAGGTCCTTAATCAAACATGAAAAGAACCTCAAAATATGATTATCTCAAGTTTGGGTCAAAGCCCAAAAATGTTGAATGAAGGTTCGGGAGCCGAAACACGCAGTTCGGGGCCCCGAAAGTGGGCTGTTAGGCACCAGAAGTGGTGTCCGACCACGAAGTTGGTCTCTCGGACCACAGTGTCCCTCAAAAGGGAGCAAATAATATGTATGCCAAAAACCAGAGCAAACGGAGATGGTTAGGCGGTCCCGAACCGAGGCACACGGCCTGACGGCTCCGAAAACCGGGAACCGGGCTCTGAAATGGGAAAAATGGGCCACAGCCACAAAATGTAGCCCACGGCCACTGAGAGATGGTCCACGGGACCTCTCCCTCCCCTCAGGAAAAGAAACAGAGAAAATCGAGTCTGGTTCGCAAACCGAGGCAAAGCACAAAAGAGGGTTCGGAAGTCCGGAGGCAGGGCTCACGGCCAAGACTCTAAAACTTCTGAACGAGCACATTATGCAATATCACCAAGTGCTCAACTGGTGACGTCTAAGTCTCAAGGTCGGTCAAAAATGGGGTGTCTACATGAAGCTCCTGTCTTCTTGTTGTGCTACAAGGGTAAACTTCTCCTCTTAAGCTTGTTTGTTGTATGCTAGCTTAAGCCACCTTTCCATGCTTATTTTGGCCTAGTTGTCAACTACAAAAAAACTCTATTTTTAAGTGTTAAAGATGGTTGTTTAAGGCTTTGTGGGAGTTGGGGGTGTTTCATCCCCTTATATGCCTTATTTGCTAAGCTTTTGAGCCTTTCTCTCTAAGCTTTTGTTTCTTTCCTTGCTTGCCCTTTTTACCACTGAAACTCAGAGAAATTTCAATGGTAAAAAGTTGCTCTTGTGGTCCAAAATAGGAGGGGGTGGTCCCCCTCCTCTTTTGTCTTGCTTGCATGCATTGTTGGCTTCATACTTGAGCATGCTCTTTTACTCTTTTATGACCTAGCTCAAGCTTGTTTTGTTGACTTGTGGGATCTGCCCTAGCTCTGTTTTTGGTTGGTTTGCTCATTGGTTTCTTGTTTCTTACGTTTGTAGTGTAATCCTTGCAAACTAGCCTTGTATGCTTAATGTTTTAGCTCATCTTTCTAGCATGTGTTGGTACCATTCCAACATGTTTTTGGTCATTATTTACCATGCCTTAACTTTGATTTCGGTCGATGGAGTCACTTCTTGCTTGGTTTTTACACATGTAGTGTAATCCTCTTTATTGGCCTAGTGTGCTCCATGCTTCATCCCTCTAATCCTAGCTTGTGTTAGCTCTATCTCAGCATGTATTTGCTATTAGTTTGACCTGCCTTAGCTCTGTTTTGAGTGGTCTTGGCCATGTGGGGCTTGTTGTGCATGGTTGTAGTATAAGGGCTTTGACTAGCTTTGAGTTTCAAAGACCTCTTGCATGCTTACTTGTGATGATTGCATGCCTTAGCATCATTTCTCACATGATTTTAGTGTATATAGCATAGTCGCACTCACACATATTCCACTCTTTCATAGCTTTTGTGAGTTGTGCTTTATGCCTCGTTTATGGGCCAATGCGTATGCATGCTTGTCTAGGCTTTTAAGCTCCCATCCCAGCATGTTTTGGTCTTTGTTTTAACCTAATTGAGCTCTGTCTACGGCTGGTTTAATCATTTGTGCCATGTATTGCATCTCTCTCGCGTAGTTCACTTTACTAGACTTGTGCCTTAGGCCTTCTAGCATGCCTTATTTGTGGAGTTTATGTGATATGGCATCATTTCTCACATGATTTCAGAGCATATAACTTTCATAAACTCTCATGTTTATTACTCTTTAATTATGTTTAAGAGTTGTGCCCTTATGCCTTGTTGATGAGCCAATGCATGAGCATCACCATCTTGCCTTTCATGCTATCATTTCAGAGTGTTTTGGCCACTATCTTGGCATGCTTGAGGTCTATTTAGGGCTAGTTTAGTCCATTGAGCATTGCATTGCATAGTCCTAGTGTTGTGTACTTCACTGGCTTTAATGCTTAAGGACCCTAGCATGCCATACTTGTGTTGTTTGCATGATATGTCATCCATTGGCATATGATTTCAGTGCTTGTACCTATGCCATGCTCTCATATATGTCGCTCTTTCAATGTGTTTGAAAATTAAGCTTTGTGCCTTGCTTGCCAGCAAACGAATGAGCATGCGTTCCTTGCTTTTTGTGCCTAAGTTATGGTGTGTTGGCCACTGTTTTGGAGCATCTTAGGTCTATCCATATGTGGTTTGATCATGTGAACATTGTAGTGCATGCCTCATGTGTAATACACTTCATTAGCTTTGATGCCTTAGCTTCTAAACATGCCATGCATGCATTGTTCACGTGATTGGACCTTGTGCATGCCACATTAGCATCGATAGAAAGGCATGTTGTATGTGTTGCATTGTGTTTGGATCGAACGTTGATCCAAACACAAGGAATATGGCATGTTTCGTACACAAAGTGATGAAACGTGCCTTAGTTTTTGGTCGCCAACCCTCTTGATCATGCATGATAGAGGCAAGGGCTCTTATGTGTTGTTTTTGCATTCACTAATAATGTGCGAGCTTGGCACTTTGGCCAGCATGCATGGAGATACGTGATTGGTGGCTTGAGAGCCGAGTACTATGCTCCTTTGAGCTTGAGAAATGATAAAGACAGTAGTTGCACACACATTTCCTTGTAAATGCATTGTTGTGCCTTTGTTGATCTCTGTTGCAACAAAGTTGAGGTTCTGGAAAATGAAGTGGCCGGCCGGCCAGTTACACTAGCCTGCCGACCACTTGTAGTAGCCGGCCAGCCAGTTGAGGTAGCTTGTCGACCAGTTAAAGTAGCCGGCCGGCCACTTGCTGTAAATTTGTCCAGAATGCTCCTGTGTTTGGGGCATATGCAACCTGAAATGTGTTTGATGTTTTGAGGTCACCACGAATGCAAACTGAGACAACTTATGGCAAGGCAAGTCATTTCCCGGGCAAAGTGAACCGAGCATGTATTTCTCCCTCGCCCTCGAGGCCATTTAACTGCTTTACTTAGTTGATTCATTTGTCGGTTTTGTAACTAATTAGTTAATATGTTTAGCTAATTTAATTCATTATTGTAATTTCTTATTTAGATTAGCATAGCTAGTTTCAATTTGGTTTGTAATTAATTAGCTTAGCATAGTTAATTAATTGATCTGTAATAAGTAGCTTAGCTAGCTTTTTTATTCGAGCCCTCCTACGATAGGGCATATTGTTGTTATAAGCGTGTGTGCATGTCTTCTAACCCCACATCTTTCTCCCTTTTATTTACCCGCTTTCAGTGGTTAGTTTTAGGGCATATCTCGGTTAGCATACCTTATTCTTTGCATGCGTCCATCATTCATTTGTCTTACAAGCACTGGGCTCGGCGCATCAGTCAAACTGCATTTTATTTCAATACACTTCTTTGAATACATGTATCAAACGTCGCATTTACATGCCATCTTAGATGCTCGAGCTTATTTTAGTTGCATTTTTGCATGTGTTGCAATAGACATTTTAACATAGCTAGGGTCATGCATGATTTCTAACTAGTTTTATGTTTTGGCTTGGAATACACTGTAAGTGTTTATGCTTTGGCATCCTTGCATATGTGTAAGTGACTACCATGGTAGCATGCTTGCCATGAGGCTATTTGCTTAATTGCTATAACTGCATGACTGCCTATAGATGAAGGCTTTATTGCTTGAATTGGAACAATTCATCAAAATGTGTGTTTTAAGCCCACTTGAAGTGGCAAATCATCATGTTTTAAGCCCACTTAAGGGTGGCAAATTCACATTTTAGCCTACTTGAGGGTAGCAACTTCAAACCATTTTCGAAAAACAAACATTGAATTGTTTTGTTCCAATTCAGGCGATCTAGTCTATACTTGTGTGCTATGCGCATCCCATAGTAAGTTAAGCTAATAACCGAAACAAGAACACATGTGTTTACAAAAACAACATATCATGTTTAGTAGAGGTCGTTCTCTCATCGGGCGAACGGGGGTGCTCATTTCAGGACCTTCCCCTCTCGTACCCAAGTTCCTGAGCAGAGGCAACTTTGGTGATGATGGACACGTGGCCTTAAGCACGAGTCAGGGTTTCCTAAATTTTCCAAAAACAAAATATTTAGGTGGTGACTCTGAAATCTGGCAAAGCAGTCCATGTTTGGTGCTTTTTGATTAAAATCGATTTTCCAAAACGATTTGCCGGATTTGGACTCTTTGGTGATTTATCAGTCTTACATTGCCCTTTGTGAAATTAGATTCAGAACCGTGATAGGAGTCCAAAATGTAGTAACTAGAACTACAATTTGCGCCTCTTCGAAAGGGGGGCGCGCGGAGTGAGTTCAAGTGGTCTACAGGTGTCTATAGGCGCCTACTACCGATCAATAGGTGCTTGTTTTCAGTGTGGCAAGACTAGACACACGATAAAGGATTGTCTCCTCAGACCCCAAAATTCCAACCATCCTACGACAAGTTGAGTCGGATCTGCTTCTATACCAGGAACAAACTTGAGAACTAATGCTGGCAAGGAAACCTTGAGGCAAGGTAGAGTTTTTGCACTTGTGCCAGGAGATGTTCAAAACACCGAGTTTGTGGTCAAGTATACTTCTTATTTGTGCTCAAAATGCATATGCCTTGATAGACTCTGGATCTACCCATTCGTTTGTGTCACATGCTTTTTCTTGAAAATTGACTAGACCCTTAGAAACTATGAACTACTTATTATCTGTGTCTGCACCATCTGGGGGTTCTACGACATATGCTTATTTCTACCCGGCATGTGATCTTTTCATTCATGATATACTGTTGTATGTTGATTTGTTGCCCTTGGATATTGATCATTTTGACTAAATATTGGGTATGGATTGGTTGACAAAATATCATGCTACAATTAATTGTGTTGCTAAATCAATTGTGTTTCGATCACCGAGGCTATCGGAATTTGTATTTTGTGGAAATCGTGTTGTTCTCCCTCCGTATTTGATTTCTTCTATGAAAGCTAATAAATTATTAAGGAAAGGTTGTCAGGGTTACCTGTGTTGTGTCTTGCCTATGACTTCAGATAGTATTAGTGTGGAAAATATTCTAATAGTCAATGAATTCCTTGATGTTTTTCCTAATGAATTACCTGGGGACTTAATTGATAAAGAGATTGAATTCACTATTGAAGTAGTACTTGGAACCCAGCCAATTTTTAGGACCCCATACAAAATGTCTACAACTAAATTGAAGGAATTGATAGTCCAACATGAAGAATTGTTAGACAAGAAATTTATTCGCCCGACCACTTCACCTTGGGGTGCTCTAGTGTTGTTTTTTAAGAAGAAAGATGGGTCTTTGAGATTATGTATAGATTACCAGGAACTGAACAAGGTAACTGTCAAGAACAAATATCCACTACCCCGAATAGTTGATTTGTTTGACCAACTTTAGGGAGCCCAAGTATTTTCTAAAATTGGCCATAGGTTCGAGTATCACCAGCTAAAAGTTAAGGCATCAGACATAGGGAATACTGCATTATGAACTAGATATGGGTAGTATGAATATTTAGTAATGTCGTTTGGGGTAACCAATGCACTTCCTGCCTTCATAAACCTAAAGAATATGGTGTTTGAGCCATTTCTGGATGAATTTGTTGTTGTGTTTATTGATGACATATTGATTTACTCTAAAAGCAAGGAAGAGCATGACATATTGAGAGAAAAGAAGTTATATGAAAAACTCTCTAAATGTGAATACTGGTTAGACAGTGTTACATTTCTAGGGCATGTGATTGACAGGGATGACATATCAGTTGACCAACAGAAAATTGAAGCCATTGTGAACTGGCTAAGACCAACAAATGTATTAGAGGTCAGAAGTTTTCTGGGATTCACTGGCTATTACAGAAGATTTGTAAAAGACTTCTCCAAACTTGCCATGACATTGGCATAGTTGACATAGAAAAATGTACCGTATGATTGGAATGATCAAAGAGTGTCTGCCTTCTACGAGTTAAAAACTAGACTAGTGACTGCACCAATTCTGACTCTGCTTAATGGTACAGATGGGTTTCAAATTTATAGTAATGTCTCATACATGGGCCTAGGGTGTGTATTAATCTAGAATGAGAAAGTGATTACATATGCTTCATGACAACTCCGACCACATGAAAAAAATTATCTGACTCATGATCTGGAACTTGCAGTTGTGGTTTTTTCTTTGAAGATTTGGCACCATTACCTGTATGGAATGACTTGTGAAGTGTACATGGACCACAAAAAGTCTAAAATATTTCTTCACTCAGAAAGAATTGAACATGAGGTAGAACAGATGGCTCGAATTGATTAAAGATTACGACTTATAGATTTTGTCCCATCCGGGGAAAGCTAATGCTGTGGCAGATGCTTTGAGCCAAAAATCGATTAGAAATTTGTCATGTTTGCTCACTGGTTAGAAAGAGTTGTTGTATAATTTGGAAAGAAATGAAATTGAAATTGTGTTGGGTGAACAAGGTGAAGTTTTAGGCGCTATATTTACACAACCAGCTATACTTGATGATATTAAAGAAAAGCAACTGCAAGATAAGTTCTTGAAGAAGATTGTTGAAGAAATTGATTTAAAACCAAGGTCAGGATTTGTGTATGAAAATAATGTGTTGAAATTTCATGGTAGATTTTGTGTACCAGATTGTTTAGAACTGAGAAAGCGTATTATGACCGAAGCTCATAATTCTAAATTTTTTAAGCATTTAGGAAACACGAAGATGTATCATAATTTGAAATAGAATTTCTGGTGGCCTAGAATGAAGAAATATGTTGTTGATTGTGTAGCTAACTGTTTGCACTGCCAACAAGTAAAAGTTGAATATCAACAACCTGCTAGACTGCTTCAGCTGCTTCCAATACTAGAATGGAAACGAGAGCATATCACAATGGACTTCATTGTTGGATTGCCTCACTCCTCTCGAGGTATGGATTCTATCTGGGTCATTGTTGATCAGCTAACTAAATCTAATCATTTTCTGCCTGTGAAAACTTTTTATAATGTGGACAAATTGGCTAACATCTATGTGAATGAAATTGTGAGATTACATGGAGTGCCCATATCCATTGTGTCGGATAGAGATTCAAAGTTTATTTCAAGATTCTAGTAGAATTTGCAACAAGCTTTGGGGACTGAATTGAGGTTAAGTAGTGCATACCATCCACAGATAGATGGCCAATCAGAAGGAATGATACAAACCTTGGAAGATATGCTCAGAATGTGTCTCTTAGATTTGCAAGAAAATTGGTAAGCTTATTTGCCGTTGGCCGAGTTTGTGTTCAATAACAGCTATCATTCAAGTATCAGGATTACTCTTTATGAGGCTTTGTATGAAAGAAAATGCCAATCTCCAATTTGTTGGGCTAAAGAAGGTGATAGACTACTATTAGGACTGGAACTTCTGCAAGAAAGGGCTGAGAAAGTGAAGTTGATATAGCAACATTTGAAAACTGCACAAAGTCGTCAAAAGAGTTATGCGGATATTCGAAGAAGAGATAGAGAATATGAAGTTGGTGACCATGTCTTTGTTAAGGTGCCTCCAATTAAAGGTCAGACATTGTTTGGGGTTAAAGGCAAGTTGGCATTGCGCTACATTGGGCCATATGAAATTATTGAGAAAATAAATCATGAGTCATACCAAGTGGCTTTACCTCCGATTATGGAGAACATGCATAATGTTTTTCATCTTTTTATGCTTCGGGCCTATTTTTGAGATCCACATCATGTCAATAAGCCAACACATGTACTTCTAAAGAATGATTACACATATGAAGAACAACCAATTCAAATTGTGAATTGCCGGATTAAAAGATTGAGAAACAATGGAATCTTGTTGGTGAAAGTTGATTGGAAAAATCATGGAGGGACATATGCAAAGTGAGACATAGCATAAGATATGATGAAAAGATATCTGGATTTGTTCCCTCTAGACCCAGCATTCTTTCGAAATGAACGTAATTCGAGTTTGGAGGACAAAACTCTATAAGGGGGGAAGACTATAATAACCTCGACCTTGATTAGTTTATAAGCCTTGATTAAGAATGCCTAACAAGTAATTAAGAGGAACTTCGAAGTTAATTGCATGTGGTATGTGTTAATTGTGTTTATATTTGTCCATGGTAGGAAATCTGTATGGCTTCCTATTTCGATATGCAAATTGAAAGCCTTTTCAGCATCCGAATGCAAAATTGACTTCGTTTATCTATTATTTTAAATTTTTAGAATTTTATGGTAAGTTTAATTGGATTTCGATTCGAAACTAATAATTATAATAAATTAGATTAAATTAAGTTAAGCCAAGCTTAATTAAATCCACTTACCAAGTCTATATAAGGCCTATACACACACTAGAACTCCATTTGTTCATCATTTTCTTGAGAAGAGAATGTGAGAGAGGGGGAGCTAGAGTAAGAGGAGTGAATTCAAGAATGAATGAAGGAATTGCTAGAGAATTAAAGGAAATTTGGAGAAATTGAGCAAGAACTCACTAGAATTAAAGGAATTGAGAACTTTAGGTAAGAAATTCAATCCTTAAGCTTTGTGTTTGACTCATTCAATGTATGTATTCAAAAGAATTAAGTAGATTAACATGAGAATTAAGCTAAGATTGGGGGATTGTAACTCAATTCCTACATGCATGCACATTTCATGGCAATTTAGAGTTGTTTTCAAAAGAATTCCCACATGCATGTTCTTATCCTGGTTTTGTTATAAGAATTCAACATATTTTTGAACAAAATATCTCATTTGATCATGTTTTAGAAGGTTTGAGTTCATAACAAGTCATGAATGTTATGATTTCAAAATTTCAAGTTTGACTTTGAACAATTCACTTGCTTTTGGGCCTTGATTTTGTGAAATGGTCTCTAATTCATAATGTTTTGCAAGTGTACAAGTGTTTTCTTAAGTTCTGGCCCAAAAGAAGGTGTTTTGATGCTTTGGAATTGAAGTTGGGAGCTTGGAGAGCAATCTAGAAATTCCAGAATTCGCACTCTTTGCTCGAGCGGTGGAGTCTGTGCTAAAGCGAAGAATGTGAGCTCTTAGTACTTTTGCAGAGTTTAGGAGTTGGCTCGAGTGGCATAACCTGCGCTCGACTAGCCACCCTTATTTTTGATCCTTCGCTCAAGTGTAGGAAGTTGCGCTTGAGCATAAAATGAGAGCTACCAAATGTTTTGCAGAGTTTTGCAGACAGCTCGAGCGACCAAACTTACGCTCAAGCGAAGACCTTGTTTACTCAGTCTTTGGCTTGAGCGACTATCGAGCGACCATCGAGTGTAAAAAATCATGCAACTAGTACTTTTTATAGACCTTGTAGACCGCTCGAGCGACCAAAGTTGCAATGAGAGAGAGAGAGAGAGAGAGAGAGAGAGAGAAGAAGAAGAAGAAGAAGAAGAAGAAGAAGAAGAAGAAGAAGAAGAAGAACAAGGGTTGCAAACAAGGAAGGTTTTTTGGGTGCTGTAGACGTCCCCGAACGTCCCGGAAGGGAAATCTCGTTTCGTTCATATGGGCTCACTACAGTTCAGGACTCAAATGTCACGGTCCTGTATCTAATCTGGCAGAGTGCAATGCAAGACCAATGAATCATCAAAGAGTCCAAATCCGACAGATCGTTTTTGAAAATAGATTTTTTTTAAAAGAAGTGCCAAACATGGATTGCTTTGCCAGATACAGAGTCGCCACCTAAATATTTTATTTTGGGAAATTTAGGAAACCCTGACTCGTTTGCCTAAGGCCACGTGTCTATCATCACCAAAGTTGCCTCGGCTCAGGAACTTGGGTACGATTGGAGAAAGTCACTTCGTGAGCACCCCCGCTCGCCCGATCAAAGATCGACCTCGACTAACCATGATATCGAGTTTCGAAAACATTATGTGCTCTTATTCCGGTTATTAGCCTAGATTTACTACGTGATGCGCACAGTAAACAAGTATAGACCAGATCGCTTGAATTGGAACAAAACATTTCATGTTTGTTTTTGAAAGTGGTTTGCTACTCGCAAGTAGGCTTAAAATGCAGATTTTGCCACCCTCGGGTGGGCTTAGAAAACATCGTTTCGCCATTATCTAGTGGGCTTAAAACTCGCAATCAATGAATTGTTCTAATCTAAGTAATCCAACCTTCACAGACAGGCATTCAGGCAGGTATATCACATAAGCACATAGCCTTATGGTAAGCACGCTATCATGGTAATCACTCACACACATGCAAGGATGCTAAAGCATAAACACTTACCGAGTACTCCAAGCCAAAACGGAAGCTATGTTAGATCCATGCATGTGATCCTAACTATACAGAAAGGAATGCAACTACAATAGGCTCGACTATTCTAAAGATGGCATATGAAATGCTACAACTAACAAGTATTCAACTCGGAATTGAAATACAATGCAGTTAGTACGATGCACTGAGCCCAGTGCATGCAATACAGATGAATGAATGAAAACATGCGAACATATAGATGCTAATTGAAACATGCCCTAATCTAACCATCATAAGCTGCTAAATAAAAGGGAGAAAGACGTGGGGTTGGAAGACATACATCACACATGCACACTTATTACAATTGTGCCCTCGCTCGGAGGGTCCGAATAAATAACACAGTCCGAATAAATAATTAACTACTCTAGCGAATTAAATATTGCAAAACCCTAATTAATTAACAAATTAACTAGGAAAGCAAATAAACTAGCATGCAAGCTATAAAATGGATTGCCCCAGCTCTTGTTCTGAATGATGAAAGATGCATGCATGCTTGCGTCGCCTTGTCAGTAAATTCCATCACAACACCTCGCCTCGCCTCGCCTCGCCCTTGTTTGCAACTGATCACAGAAACTTGCACAAAGCTCCAGAAGGCTGAAACTCCACCTTGGGAAGGCCACCGACCAGTTATCAGCATGGGAGGCCACCGGCCGACCACCCTTTGTGGTGGCGACCAAAGAGGGTGGTCGGCCTTCCAGAAAATCTGGTCGGCCGACCAGTTTCCACCTCTGGCTTCTGGTTTTTCTGGAACAAAGGCAAGAGAGAGAAAAGGCAATGTATTTTCAACAAATGTGTGCATGACCACTCTCCCCGTCCTTGCACAAGCTCAAGGGAGTGTAGTCCTCGATCCTCATGCCACCAATCATGCATCTCGATGCATGATGGCCGAGAAGTCGAATTGCATGACTCGATGTGAAATGAATGCATATATAAGCAAGTAAAGCCAACAACTCTACCATGGACAGTCAACGGTGACCGAGAATCGAGGCACGTTTCGTCACATGGAGTACGAAACGTCCCTCGTTTCCCGCGTTCGAACTAAACCCTACTCCAAACACAATGCAATATGCATGACATGCATTAATACAACTTTAACATGCAACCTAGATGCAATGCCACTGAATGACGCAAACATGCAAGGGATGACATGCAAACATGCTACTAGCATACACAATGCTATGAAATAATCAATGGCATACTCAATGCAAGATGATTCTATATGGCATACGAAATGCATATGAAGACTAACAAACACAATGAAACGAACAAGGCATACACAATGCAATGATCAAATCATGCAACAACGTGAACTAAATGGCATACACAATGCAAGATGGACTTAAACCAATATGAGTGAACCTCAGCCACACCCAAATCAATGGCCATACACAATGAAATTAGGCAAGAACACTCATGCAAACTTGCCCAACGCAAGGGACCGAACCTAAGCCACAAAGTGCAACCCTAATAAGGCATGGCAAGGGATGGAATATGGCATAGAATGGCATATGATCCAACTCTGAAATGGCATAAAAGATGGTCCCGAAACATGCAAGCACCTCACACAATGCATGCTAGATGGCCCGGATACCGAAACTAGTGAAATGGATTACACTATAAGTATGAAAAACAATGCTCAAATGATGGAACCAACCCCAAATAGTCCCTATGTAGACCAAAATCAGTGGCAAAATGTGTTGGGATGGTGGCTCGGAATGCATTCAAATGAAGCTCATGCAATGTTCGGTAAATGAGGCATACAAGCACAACTCTCAAATGCACTTAAATAGTGGAAAACATGGGAACATGGCACAAGTATAAGGTCTAAAATATCACTCTCGGTGATGCCAAAGCATGCCAAGGGCCCAAACAACGCATGCTAGTGGACCCGATATTCAAAGCTAGTAAGCTTGATTGAACTATGACCATATACAACAATGCATGCATGACCCAAAACACTTCAAACAGAGCTAAGGCAGACTAAAATATAAATAAAATTAGTTTGCATCAAGGCCAAAAAGTGCTAAAATCAAGGGTCAACAAAGCATGCAAAATAAGATAGTGAACCATGATTTGCACTACAACTATATGAAGCACATGAGAGCTCACCAAACCAGCCAAAAACAGAAGTATTCCATGCCAAATAATGCGCAAAAACCCACTGAAACTCAGTCAATGCGTGCAAGAATGATGTGTCCCTTTGAAAGGCCAATAAGAGGGTTGTTCTACCCATGCAAGATTGACATACAAAATGGAAAAACCACCTCTGGCAGAGATTATGATAGCCCTAAAACTCACTAAAAAGGGCCTGAAATTAGTCTAGGAAGCATGCAAGTGAAGGCCCCTTTGAAAGGCCTTGAAGAAGATTACTCTACACATGCATAATAGACATCTAATATGGCAAAACCACCGCCAGAAAGAGGTCATCCAGGTCACAAAACTCATCAAAAATGGCCTGGAGTATGGCTTTGAAACATGCAAATAGGGGCTCCTTTGTAAGGCCAACAAAGCTAGTAAACAAAACAAGGGGTGAGAGGGTCACCCCTCTCTGATTTTGAGGCTCAAAAACACATGTTAGCCACTGAAAATTCGCTGGGTTTCAGTGGCTAAAAGGCCAAACCAAGGCCAACACAAATGCTCTAATGCATAGCTCAAAACAAGAGGAAATGAAGCATGCAAGGGGGTAGATGACCCCCAACAGAAAATGGCCCTAAACAAACATGTTTAGAAGCTCAAAACAAGACTTTTTTCAGTTCATGACAAAGCCTAACTATGCTTGCAAACTAGGCTAAGATATGGATCAAAATAATGCTCAAAAGTGGAAAAAATGATTACCCTTGGAGACCAGCAAAAACCAGCAGCCTCTGGACCCAAAAACCCAACCTTGAACCTCTGAAAATACCCTCCAAGGGTCTTAGGTTGATGATGGATGGGTTAGGCTATGGAGTTGTGTAAAAAGGGGCCAAGAACCAAGCAATTTAGAGGTCAAAAGAGAGAGATATAAAGAGAGATATATTGTTTAGCCCTAACAAAAATCTGAACCCTTGCAAATGGAGAGGGAGGGCTTCCTTTATAGAGATGAGAGGCAAAAGCTTCTCCAAGAAGCTTCAAAGCTAGGTTAAACATCCTCTATACAAGTGTATGGAGGATGCAACAAATGCCTTCCAACTGGCACAACTGGAACACACTCATTGAGACAAACAAGGAGAGAGGGTCAAGGTGGTAGGACACCACCTATGATGAAGCCCCAGAAGTTAGCTTTCCAACGGCGCAAACCTTGCATTAAAATTCCATCTGTGCAAAACGTTATGCCTGTTTTGGTGAAGCCACCCAGATTCGGTCCAACCGGATTGATGCCCGACTTCAACCAAACATATCTCCTCCGTCCGGACTTGGCTTCAGGAGATTCTTGAGTGAAAAATGAAGCCCCAGAAGTCTTTTTTCCAACGGGGGTGGCCTCATAGCTTAAATCCAAGTGTATAGACAGATAAGCCTGATTTAGCGAGGACCGCTCGACTCTCTCTTAGCAATTCATGCCCATCCTCTTCCTCAACTAGGTTTCTTCTCTCCACTCTTCTTTTCTTCAACTCCAAACCCCCGAACAAGGTGTTTTGAAAGATTTTTCAAGGATCTCATCTCTCTTTCGTTCATTTCCCCTTTGCCCTTGCTCGGTTTACCGAAAAGTGCGACATTTAACAAAATACGAGCGTCGAAACATCGTAGAACTTTATTTTCAAAACGTTTTGAAAGAGAGGGTTTCAAGTCTAAAATCTTTTGATCAAGATTGTTTTGGTCCAAAAAAAAGGGGTATGAAGTTGAGATTTGACTCTCTTCTTGCCGAAGAAACTAAACCTTTGCCCTGCATACCTTTCTCCATCAAGTAAATCATCAATAGTGCCCAAGTCTTAAGGGCGGTCAAAAATGGGGTGTCTACAGTTGCCCCTCTTTGACAAAACTCGGAAGTGAAGAAGTGACGGGAGTGAATGTCAAAGCCCAGAGACAACCCATTTTTGACAAGGCCAAAGACTTGGAAAAACAAACAAAGTACGGATAAATAAATGGTTATGCCCGTAGGCTGCCTACGTATCCCTTTGCCAGGAATCAAAGCACCGTATTTCAGGGGCAGGATGCAAAATGTTATGTAGGAAGATTTCGATATTTGGACTTATACGCTACGCGAAGCCGATTTGAAAATTGGACTTATACGCTACGCGAATCTGGTTTGATAATTCAGGATTTATGCAATGCAATGCAATGTAATAACTAAAATGCAATGTAATAGCTAGGAAGTGAAGGTACCTTACAGCGGCAATTAGCAATGACCTACCTCATGCTGTTGGGGACCATCCCCTCCTTCTCAGTTGAATCGCAGGTATTACTTTTCACCCTGACTATGGTCGTAGCTTTCTCTATTCTCCAACAGGGTAACAGACTAGGTTGACTCGGTATCTAGAATTGAGGCGCATATACATGCTATCTCAATCTATGGGCTGCCATACATATTTCAAGCCGAGGATATACCCCCGGGTATTTAAACCAGACTTTAGTCTCGACAATCCCGAACCTTTGCGTTCTAGGCACGAGCCATTCGAACTCTAGTTTCCACCGTCCCAGTTGGTCTCCTAGGAACTCACCGCAAACACAAGCAGGTGGCTATACCAGACCACTGGAAGTCGTTCGGGCATGATAAACACCAAAGGATTTGCACCTTTAAAGGATTTAAGGTCTCCAAGACCAGGGAAAGGTGCATAAGGCAGTGCGATGCAGAGTAAATGCACAAAATAGTGCTAAACAGATGCAAAAAATAGTGTGATGCTAAAGGTGTACAAAACAATACGAGCAGGGTGAATGCACAAAATAGTGCGATACAGATAAGGTGCGCAAGATATCGCGATGCAATGCACTAACAAGTGCAGGTAAGGCGCGCAAGATAGCGTGATGCAATGCACTAACAAGTGTGGAGAGGTGCGCAAAATAGCGCAATGTCATATGCAAAGCACGAGACAGTGTGATTGAGGTGCGCAAAATAACGCGAATGAATGTAATGCACAGGACAGTGCGATGCGCAAAATAGCGCGAATGTAAACTGCACAAAATAGTGCGATTGAGGTGTGTAAAATAGCGCGAATGATAAACTGCACAAAACAGTGCGATGCGCAAAATAGCGCGAATGTAAACTGCACAAAACAGTGCAATGCGCAAAATAGCGCGATTGTAAACTGCAAAAAATAGTGCGATACGCTAAACAGCACGATTGATTTGAAATGCACTAACAGTGCGATACGCTAAACAGTGCGAGTGATTGGAAATGCACTAAACAGTACGATACGCTAAACAGCACGAGTGATTCGAAATGCACTAAATAGTGCGATACGCTAAATAGCGCGAGTGATTTGAAATGCACTAACAGTGCGATACGCTAAACAGCGCGAGTGATTTGAAATGCACTAACAGTGCGATACGTTAAACAGCGCGAGTGATTTGAAATGCACTAAACAGTGGGATACGCTAAACAGCGCGAGTGATTTGAAATGCACTAAACGGTGTGATACGCTAAACAGCGCGAGTGATTTGAAATGCACTAAACAGTGCGATACGCTATACAGCGCGAGTGATATGCAATGCACAAGATAGTGTGAGTGAGATACAACCACAAGATGCACAAGACAGTGCTAGTGAGATACAAAGTGTAAGTGCACAAGATAGTGGGATAAAATGCATCTTCTATTCAAGTATGGGAGCATTTTCTACGCAATAGATACGAGCATTTTCTATGCAAGTATGGAAGCACATTCTATGTATGGGACAAGCAAAGCATATTCTATGCGGAATCGAAAGCAAGAATATTCTATGCATGAATCATAATGATGCGCGGCACGCATGCAACAACAGTGTATATGAAAGTTCACATTCTATGCAATAGAGGAGCATCAAATATGTACTCTGGTGCTCTAATTTACCTCTCGGAGGACTTCGCAACACACTCAGCTCAAAAAGGGCACACCCTGTTCATATTGGCGAGAGATAACATCTGTATGTGAAACCCTCAGGTGCTGCTTAGACTGCCATTCTGACTTTAAGCAAGCTTACACTTGGGGTCGAGATACACTCATACTCCAGAGAAATGGCGAGGCCAGAAACGGTGCACCTGGAATGCAGTCTCGGATTTTGCTAAAGTTGAACACATGCTAAGATGCTCCAAATTTTCCCTCTTTTATTTTGGGTTGAACCCTGCAGCTTTATGACAGAACCAATCCTGTTTGGCACAAATGTGGAGAATGACATGGCACTCTGAGCACAAAACAATTTTTGAAATTGAAATGAGAAAAGGGTTCTCAACCGGGTATTGAGCCTACAACTGACCACAGCCAAAATGACTCAACAATGGAAAACAAAGGTAGAACAACCTAAACACAACTCAACAAAGGAAAAACAAGGTAAAATGACCTAAACATCTGTTGACACGCAAACGACTCACAACAAGAATCGAGACAAACAAAAATGCACAAACACAACACTCAGCTGTGTTACAAAGGCAAGAGACCTCTCGGTGCACGAGGAGCCAGTTTCTCCAGGTATTGTTTCCCACCATTTCTTATTTGTGATTCTCACATCACTCGGCCCTCAGGCTCGGCTTTTCTCACAAAACCCTTTTCCTCACTTTTTCTCTCAGTGCACATCTCTCTATTCTTTAATCTCTCATTTTTTTTGTCCCTCCCCTGAGTGGTTGATGGATAAACAAAAAGTTACGGGCTCTTGCCCCTAGCACTCAGCTAGATTCTTCTTTTTCTGCGCACAGCTACTGAGTTACTCCCACAGAGGGGTTGTGCTGCAACTAAACGTGTAGCAAATCTGCAGCTAACATTGGCTGTCGATGCTCTGCCGGGGAGTTTGGACGTGGTTAGATCTGTCCAGATGAGGGAGTGGAAAATCTTGATCCATTCCAATTCATGCTTTGTACATGGCCTAATACCTCGTTGCTTGGAGGATGAGATAGCTTCCAGCCCTTTGCTGTTAGCTTCAGTTGTGCCCTTTTCTAGCAGGTAGAGTACCCTTTCTGGCAAGTAGAGTGCCCTTTCCGGCAAGTAGAGTGCCCTTTTTTGGCAAGTATGTTGACAACGGGGGAAAGATAGGAAGCCTGACTCAACTGTGCCCCTAGTTCATCATTTTGACCATTTTTTGTTTTGGTTTTCTACTAAAACAATTTTGACCAGCATGTGAGTTAGATTAACATGCTTGTTCGATTTTTTTGAAATCATACAAGTCAGGTTATGAGCACTGAAAATTTTCCTTTTTCGGGTCTAAGAAATGGTCTACCTTTTAGAAAAATGGAATAATTTTTGAGAGAATTAGTCAACCTTAGTAAAAGTTCTCAATTACTATCTTTGCAAACGGCCACTGCTCAACGAGCACGGAACCTACTTTTGAGATGCACGACGTCGGACCCATAAACAATGGAAAATTGCCCCTTGTTTGAACGGCACAGCATGTCAACTGAAAGTTGGCCCTAGTCTGAATAGCACCGCAGCACATTGTAATGCAACGGAAAGTTGCCCCTTCTTTGAATGGCACCGCAGCGCATCGTAATCAGTCTTCAGAGTGACGATCACAACCGAACTCTCGGATACAGAGAAGACAAAGATGACCAAAACCATCACATGGACACAATCGAATTTGAAGTGTTTTACGGCTGGACTTCAGAATGAATTTGCCTACATATCCCAAAGATGGGAATCAAGCATTGCGTAGTTCGGGGTAAGGTATACTCGGGTATTAACCTCTCCTTTTGCGCTCTAACTTTTGCCAAGGCCACCCTTTCTCGGCTTTCAACCTTGCGAGCTTTTGTTCTTCTCTTCTTTTCATTTCATTTCTTTTTCATCTTTTCTTTTCATTTTCTTTATTTTTTCTTCCTTTTTTTTTTTGTATTTTTCTCTTTTTTTCTTTTTCTTTTTTTTCATTCTCTAACTTTTGCCTGGGTCGCCCTTCCGGGTTTTCGGCCCACCGACCCTCTCAAGGGTAAAAGTGTAGCTTTGTCCATGTCAAATGGTTTTGAAATTTTGAAGTCATCTGAATCTAGGAGAATGGCTATTGTTCGCTAATGATGTAAAAATCCATCTAATGGAGGGTGAATTTGCCCCTAGTGTTGTGGATAGGAACTCGGTTGTCCTTCAGCAATGTCATCTTCTTTCCTTCTTTTTGGGGTTTCGCATTCTTGTCGATCTTCATTGATTTGTGGAATGATCCATCTTCGGCTCTTCGAGCACAATCTGGCATCTTTTGCCCCTAGGTCGAGGGCTGCTTTGAATCTGGCTACACAAACCTCACAGTGCGGTTGACCGTTGAACATTCTGAGTTAAGGTTCAAGGTTTGAAAGCAAAGGGGGGTCGAGTCTCGAGGCTGAAAGCGATCCTAAGCTGCACAATCTCAAGAGCGATTCCACACAGGTCTTCGCAGGACTGCGTAAAACATTTTTTGAAATCTTTTAAGAAAATGACTAATCGCTCGCGCAGAAGATAATGTAGAACCAATCTAGATCAAGCTAGGATCCTTCTCGGTACTCTCGTTAACAAACATGATTTCATTCATTAAGGGCTTAGCATGCCTCTCTTTTTCTCAATTGATCAAATTTTTGCAAATCCCGAGGAATTCTTTCCTCTTCATTTTCATCACAGTGTTCAAAAGGTTTTGAAAAACTTAGGTCAATGTAATGAGTTCGAGGAACAGAAAAGTAGGCAAAAAGCACTGCCATTTCATTCAAAAATTCTGGCACAACTGGCACAAGACAGAAGCGAACACAAGAATGTGAAAATCACAACCGTTCATTCAAATCTATTGGCATTACTGGCTCTAAGGCAGAAACAGACTCAAAAGAAAATGAAAAGACAAACACAAAACAAGCAAGTGACGTCCGAGGTAACACCCCTGAAATCACCCGACTCCAACAAAATGGGACTGACTCGGTACAACAAGATAGACCCAACTAACTCAGTAAGAAAAGACTGACTCTGTACAAAACAACAAGACTGACCCAATACCCAACTCAGAAAGTACAAATTAACAACATTCGCAAATGTGCTCAAAGCAGTGCATGTCATCCATCATATCTAGAGTAAACTGAGCATCATCCGCAGGTTGTTCATCCCCCGATAACATGGTCACATTATCCCCCAAGTTCACCAATACAGTGCCGATAGACTTTGCCGAGCTTGGTGCGCAATGACCCCGTTGTCAATCAAATCTTGCACTTCGTGGCGAAGACGAAAGCAATTGTCGGTGCCATGACCGGTTTGTTGATGAAAGGCACAGTACTGGATAGCATCATGCGTAGCCGAAAGAGGGTTCGGGAGAGGCCGAGGCTCAAGGGGTTTGAGATGGCCTTGTCCAACAAGGATTTGGTGAGCTTTGGACAAAGGCATATAGAGGGTATGGAAGACCCTCTGACCTTGGATTGGTACTTCAAGGTTTATGGATTTTTGCTGGGTGCACCAGCAAAGGGATTGGTAGGTGCTGTCCTGGTTTGCTGATCTCTTCCGAGTGGAGGATTACAGCTAACAGGATCGTTTCTGGTATGACGGCCCTTCTCCCGGTTTTCCCCTTGGCTTGAACTGCTCTCATTCTGGCTAACGAAAGTACCCTCCACAATGTCTGCAACAACTGTAATCACTTGTTGTTTGTCCAGCCCTTCGGCTCTCAAAGCCTCCACAGCCCACAGAAGGTGTTCATGGGGATCAATGCCTGCCCCTACCTTGTTCTTACCACTGGCCTCCACTTCGCCAAGGGATTGGCCTTCTTCCAATGCAACCTGTCCCAAGATTAGGGAGCCTTTTGTCGTGAAACTCCTAGCATGTGATGTGGCCGATGATGGAGTCAATGTCCCAGAGGCCAGATCTGTCACAGTTCTCTGAAGATCTTCGATCATTCTCTTCAGCTCAAAAGTAGTAGGCTCACGGGTTCGAGATGATTGGGGTCCAGGTGCATCCATCATGCATAAGTCCATGGTTTCTGGAATGAACAACTCAGGCTTGCGTAGATGGACCAGGGTGATGGATATGCTAGGGTCGAAGGTGGATGGTAGTATATGGATGAGATTGAGGTGGGCAGGAGATGTTTGGCCATTGGGATCTGAAGGTGGAGCTATCGTCCGGTTGTCGATGAGATTTTGGACCTCATGACGCAGGCGGTAGCAACGGTCGATGCCATGACCGCGTTGCTGATGGTAAACACAGTATTTGGAGCGGTTATGTCTTGCTGGGAGTGGGTCAGGCAGAGGTTGAGGATTGAGGGGTTTGAGATACCCTCTTTCCATCAAGATTTTTAGTGCGCTAGCCAAGCTCATATAGAGAGGGGTGAAAGTTCTGCCCTGAGCTCGAGCTGGGCCGGCGGTTTGTAGGCTTGGTTTGGCAAAAGGGTTGGTTGTGGCAACTGTATTGATTTCGGTGGATTTGGGAATAGCGCTATTACTAGCATTGGTACTCCTTGAAATCTCCCTCCTTGTCGGTTCACTTGTTCTGGGAATGATCCCACTGTTGAACGCATTCTCGATCTGAACCCCCAGTTCATGCAAACTTTTGAAAGTGAATAGAGGAGCGACTATCAACTTTTGTAACATATCATGCTTGAGGTTTCGCACAATCATCTGTACTTGATCCCTCTCAAAAGGGCGGCGATCTGTCATCTATGCTGCCTTTGTTCTCCACCTCGCAACAAATTCCACAAAAGGCTCTGTTGGGTTCTAGCGGGTTGCTTCAAGCTCATGGATGGTCATTTCAACTTGGGTATTGTAAGAATACTGATCAACAAAGGCTTCAGCCAATTCTTCCCAATTTTGCTTCACTATATTCTCCAACTTGGCATACCAAGCGGTTGCTACACCCGATAGGGTTCTTCCATACAGAGAGAGTTTCTATGGCTTAGTCAGATCTATCGGCTTCAGGATATCCAAAAAAGTCAGATATGTACCATAGGATCTCCAGACCTGTCGAAACGGTCAATATGAGGCATTTTGAATCTGTTTGGGAGCCATACGGCAGCCTCGGTGTACCCATCCTCAATGTCGGGAATGGAGTTAAGGCCCTGTGCCTTTTGGAATTACTTTTCAAGGTTTGCGATTTTCACCGTGGTCGGATCGAGGTCACTAGCATCAAGGGGATAAAGCCCCTCATTAGGCTACACCAGGGGTCTAAAAACTCAGGCTTGAGCCAACCCTTCTCGAGTATCTGGACCCTGCAAATCTTCAGCTGGCGGAAGTGGGTCAAAGTTTGGCTGGGGTCCCAAAGCCGGATGTAAGGCAGATGCCCCAGATGGGCACTGCGTTTCAATACTCGTCTCAGCCTGCATGGTAGTTCCCTGATTTAATGCTGCTATCACAGCCACAAATTCTTTCGAACCCTGTGCCATCACGGTCTGCTGATGATGTGACTGGTGATTGACGGATCAGATGAACCGGTGAGCCTCTACTGGCCCTTCTTTGTCTTGCCTCAACGAAGGAAAACACTATCTACTCTTAACTGAGTCTCTGACTGGACAAAGTCTATCAGCACTAGTCCAATGTACCCGGGGGATACTGGAACCTTCTGAAGCTATGATTCCAGGACTACCTAGCAAAAGAGAAAACAGGCAGCATCTCAGCCCATTTTTGCCAAAACAGATATGAGCGTGGCTGAATGACCGTGCTCTCTACCAAATTCTACCCAAAAGTCGTCCTGCAAACTAATACCCTTTGTAGACACCCTATTTTTGACCGTCCTCAAGACTTGGACGTCACCGTTTGAACACTCGGTGATCATCCTTATTTGTGTTCGTCTTGAGTTCCCGGAGGTCTCGGCTACGCGCCCTACCTCAAGATCTCTCGACTCGACTATTTTGTGTCTGGTTTTGCACCAAACAGTTGTGTTTTGCTTTGGAGGGCAGGAAATGGCTTGTGAGTCATCCCCACACTCCACCGGCCATGGCTTGAGGCCACCGGCTGTGTTCTGTTGCCACCGGCCAAATATTTGGCCGACCGGCACTCTAGATGGTCAACCGGCCATCTATTTTGGTCAAATTGCATTTTTGGCTGGCCTATCACTGTTCATCTGCTTTTGCAGATATTTTTTTATGCCAGTTGTGCTAGCTGGCATACACTCTGCTCCCCTCCATACACATGTATGGAGGGATTTCCCTCTTGTCTAGCTTGCTTTGGAAGCTTGACAAGAGGGATTGTCTATAAAGAGGGGTCTCTTCTCCCTCTTTTAGGGGAGACAAGATTTTGGTAGAGAGCTCTGGTTTTAAGGTTTGAGTTGTGTATCTATTCTATATCTATATCTCTCTCTCTTGAGCTTAGTGTGTGTGTTTAGCCTTATTATTGCACACAAACACCTAGTCTTACAACTTTTCTTGATTGCTGAGTGGCCAAAGGTCTTTTCTTGAAGCTTTTAGACTGGTTTAGAGCCAAAGAAGCAGCTGGAGTGCTGTTCTTGAAAGAGGTCTTCAAGGGTAAGGAATTTACCTTTAAATACCTTATTTTTGCATAGCTTATTTATCTATCTTGCAACTATTTTTAGGCTCTGCATATAATATACAAAATTTCTATTTTTGAGTCCTTTATATAGTTGTTTAAGAGTGTTTTGAGCTTTGAGGTTGTTTGACCCCTCTTAAGGCTTGTTTGGCCTTTGCTTTTGTGCATTTTTGGTGAGCTCTGGGACCATTGTGCTTGGGCCTCCTCACCACTGAAATCTTGAGTGATTTCAGTGGTGAGGATGGTGCCTTGTGGTACTAAAAAGGAGAGGGCCACCCCTTCTCCTTGTTGTCCTTGAAAAGGGATATTTTTGCCTCTTGAGGGAGCATCTAGTTTAAGTGTGTGTTGACCATGCCTTGACTAATATTTATGCTTATTTTGCCATGAAATGACATTGCGTTGAGTTGGTTTGGACACACCTTGCATGCTTTGCATACATGTCTTGTAATGCCATCATTTAGCCTTAACATGCATCTAGGTTTTGACCCTTGTTCAAGCATGTTTTAGGCCCTGCTTTGTGAAGCTTTTGTACTTGTTTTTCCATGCTTAAGGTCTGCCTTTAGTTGTTTTGGTCGACCATGGCATGCATTGCATAGCCCCTTTACATTGTTTAGCTTGTAGGCTTTAAATGTGTGAAGTGTTAAGCATGCATTGTTTGATTTATTTCAGTAGTTTGACACCACTTATAGCATCATTTCAGTCCTCATGACATGCTTGCATGCTTGCCTTTGATGCCTCTTTGATGCCTTATGAGGTTGTGGCTTATGCTCCATGTTTGGTCATTGTGCATGCCCTTGAATTTAAGTCATTTAGATGCCATCTAAGTGGTCTTTAGGCTTTGTTTTAATATGCTCAAACTCTGTTTTTGGTCATTTAATTCATGCCATGTTTGGTTTTGCTAAGGGTAGTTCAATACCTCCTTAGCTTGCCTTGAGTTTTGGACCTCTAATTGCATGCTTATGCTTGTCTTGTTGGCTTGGTTTGGCACCATTTTAGCATGATTTTCAGAGCTTATGTTGCATGTCATTAGTCCATGTTTTTGTGCTTACAAGTTGTCTTCATATGCTTAAGTTTTGGACCATATTTGCATGCGTGTGTGTGTGTGTGTGTGTGTGTTGGACCTCAATTCCATAGTATTGGCCACTGATTTTGGCAATCTTGCAAGCTACCCATGTTAGTTTAAGCCCACCCCTTTGCATGTTGTTGTATGTCCACCTTGTATGTTGTTGCATATTTGTGTGTTGTTGCATGATTGGAGTTGCATGATTGAATGAAGTCACATGCTTGCTTGCATGCTCGAACACCCACATTGTGCCTTGCATACTTGTTAGTTGCATTGTCTCATGCCCTATGTCTTGCATGACCATTGTATGCCTTGTATGCTTCTTAGCATTGTCCATGTTGCATACTAGTCGACATGCTTAGGATTGCATTGCATTGGCATGCATGCTTCGCCTCTTGAATTGTTTGTGATAGAGTTTGAGTTCAATTTGCTTGATTATGTGCATTGCATTCCATATCAACATGCACACTTGATTCTTTGGGCCATCATGCATGGAAATGCGTGATTGGTGGCCCGAGAATCGAGGCCCATCCGCCTTTGAGTCATAAATACGATAAGGAATGTGGTTGGTGCATACATTGCTTGAAATGCATTGCCATGCCAAGTTCTGTCCTCTGCTGCTGTCAAAACAGATTCTACAGGAAGATTTGGCCGGCCGGCCATCTGCAGTGCCGACCGGCCATCCATAAGTGGCCGATGGATTAATTTATGGCCGATGACCATTCCCAATGGCCGGTGACTATTCCTCACGGCCAGTGGTGCTCCACAGCGCTCAGAGAAGCAACCCTGGGACTTGTGCAGTCTTCAGAGAAGCAGAACAGTCAAAGCAGAGGCAGCTCGTGCATGGCAGTGGCATCCGAGCAGAATCGAGCACGCATCGCATTGGACCCTCTTCCCGAGGCTGTTTATTGCTTAAATTTGCTTAATTAATTAGGTGGTCTGTAATATTTAATTAGCTTGTTAGTTAGTTAAATTATATTATTCTTTCGGTCCCTCCGAGTGAGGGCTAACTTGTAATAAGTGTGGGTGCGTGTGTGCATGTCTTCCAACCCCCACTTCTTTCTCCCTTTTACTTATCTGCTTTTGATGGTTAGTATTAGGTCATATTTGATTTAGCATACCTTATGCTATGCATGCGTGCATCCATACATTTGTCTTGCATGCACCAGGCTCGGCTAACTGCATTGTATTTCAATTCCAAGTTGAATACGTGTTAGTTGTAGCATCATCATATGTCATCCATAGATTAGCCGAGCCTATTGTAGCTGCATCTTGCATGTGTTGCATTAGCCATCTTAACATAAACTAGGATCACGCATATGATTACTAACTAGTTTTTGTTGTGGCTTGGAGTACTCGGTGAACATTTATGTTTTAGCATCCTTGCATGCGTGTGAGTGTTGCGATGACAGCATGCTTACCATGAGGCTACTTGCTTATATGATATAACTGCTTGAATGCCTGTGGGTGGAGGTTGAATTACCTAAATTGGAATAATGTATTAAAACTGTGAGTTTTAAGCCCACTAGATAGTGGCAAAACCATCTTTTCTAAAGCCCACTTGAGGGTGGCAAAACTTGTATTTTAGCCTACTTGCGAGTAGCAAACCATTTTCAAAACAAACATGCAATGTTTTGTTCAAATTTAGGCCATTTGTTCTATACTTGTTTGTTGTGCGCATAACATAGTAATTCTAAGCTAATAATCGGAATAGGAACTCACAATGCTTTCAAAACAAGATATCACGGTTAGTAGAGGCCGATCTTTGATCGGGCGAGAGGGGGTGCTCATAGCTGACCTTCCTCAATCGTACCCAAGTTCCCGAGCCGAGGCAACTTTGGTGATGACGGACACGTGGCCTTTGGCACCGAGTCAAGGTTTTCCAAATTTCCCACAATAAAATATTTAGGTGGCGACTCTGTATCTGGCAAAGCAGTCCATGTTTGGCACTTCTTTTCTACAAATCTGTTTTCTCAAAACGATTTGCCGGATTTGGACTCTTTGGTTCAGATTAAGAACCGTGACAATTTGAGACTCCTGAACTGTAGCGAACCCAATATGAACAGAACGGGACTCGTCCTCCCGGGGCGTTCGGGGACGTCTACAGTTTCTGGTGACTCTGCTAGGGATTTTAGAGAGCTTCACTCGAACTCATGATATTCTGTTTTGATTTCATTTATGTGTCTCTTTGCATTGCATGTGCATTGGTGCGCCTAGGACACTATGTTTTCCATCTGCCATTCCTGAACGGTTTGCCTGAGGCTTGACTTTGTCTAAGCACGCCATAAGGCTGACCGGTTGTGGGCTCTGACAGTATGGGAACAAAAACCCAGATTTTATCGGGGCACCCTTTTCGACCATTCTACCTAGTGCATATCGGAATCCATAGTGACCATTCCAAATTAGGACAGGTTGCTTACCCGATCAAAGGTTGTTTGAAACAGCTGCGTGCATAGTGAAACCCTAGCTCTTGACAAAATAGGACAAGGAAACCCTACCCCAACATAGGTTTGTTTTGGCTCTCACTTGCTTGCTATGTGCTTTTAGGGTGTGTCCCTACAGGAATGCACGTAACAGTTTGCAAGTCTGGGTATCAGGCCTGTGGGCACCAGTATCTGGGAATCAGTTTTACCTGAGGGTATCAGTTTACAGGCGGACTTTTAGGTAGAATTCAGTAGAGAACACAGTTATTCGACTGCTCATATCTGTTTTGGTGAAATCAGGTTGAGATGCTGCATGTTTTCTCTTTTGCTAGTTAGTCTTGGAACCATAGCTTCAAAAGGCTTCAATATCCCCCGAGATTCATCGGACTTGTGCTGATAGACTTTGTCAGGTCAGAGATTCAGTTCAAGGGAAAATCAGTCTTCCTCCGCCAGAGGCAAGGTAAATGGGCCAGTCAGACACAGATCACCAGTTCAGCAGTTACCAAATCAGTGAATAGTCAGGCTGAGGCCTTAGTTTTTATCAGTTTTTAGTCACCCCACCAGTCAGTCAGCCGGAACAGCAGAACATGGCAGGGATGGAGGAAATGATGCGTCAACTCCAACAAAGTATGAAACTCATGCAGCAAGACGCTGCCCGCCAGACGAAATTTGCCAAATAGCAGGCTGTAATCATGGCTCAACAGACAGAGTTAACTACACGGCTACAGCAGCAAACCGGAGCATCTGCTTCGCACCAAGCCCCTCTCCCACCAGGAGTCCCAGCACCCGAGGAGGCACCAAATGGCCAGGGAGATATGGACATTCCGACAGGATTGGCTCCGCCCCCAATCCAACCCCAATTACCCAAAACACCCACCAACCTGCCGGATTCTCCCTTTGAGTCCGAGGTGGACCCCATAGCATTGAAGGTGAGCAAGCTTAAAATCTGTTCAAGAAATCTCAGGGCATCAGGTCCATCCCGGACATTGAGGATGGATATACTGATGCAGTTGTGACGCTGCCAGACCGCTTTAAAATGCCACATATCAACCGCTTTGACGGATCTGGGGATCCCTTGGTGCATCTCCGGTTGTTCTCAGAAATACTGCGGCCGATGGGCCTCACCAGACCACAGAAGCTTTCATTGTTCGGCCGGACCCTGTCAGGTGTGGCCGCTATCTGGTATGCAAAATTAGAAGACGATGTCAAACGAAACTGGGATGAGATGGCTGAGGCCTTCGTTGTACAATACTCCTATAAGACGCAAATCGAGGTCACAACCCGTGATCTTGAGACAACAAGGCAAGAGCCTAAGGAGAGTTTTTCTGATTTCGTAGCCCGCTGGAGGGCCAAGGCCTCAATGATGACCCTTAGGCCCACTAACAAAGATCAAATTCGGATGATTGTGCGCAATCTCCAGCCCAAGCTTATGCAGAAAATGATCGTTCTCCCCTTTCCCACCTTTTCAAACTTACATGAGATAGAAATACAAATCGAGGACGCTATGAAGAAGGGCCTTCTTGACAAGGAGAAAGAGCAGCCTAGGAGGGCATTTTCCCATAGTTCAAATGCGACCACTAGTGGTGATGCAGCTGCAAGATCTTCTGAAGTGGGGCATGGTTACCACCTCCGCATCAAAAATAGCTACCCCATTCACCGGTACGTTCGGAAGTAGCTCACAAGAAACCAAATATCCACCTCGAGTCAAGAAGGTTTTTACCCCACTTCATATGCCTTTGTCAAAGGCTCTAGAGGTCTTACTCCGGAAAGGACATTTGAAACTGTTGGAATAACGACCTCTACCCGATACTATCCCTGCAAAGCAAGACCAGACTAAATGCTATGCCTACCATCAACAAACCGGTCATGACACCAACAGTTGTTTTCGTCTGCGCCATGATGTACAAGATCTGTTTGACAATGGGGCCATTGCCGCACCAGGTCCTGCAAAGTCTATCGGCACTTGATCAGTGAACTTGTGGGGGATAATGTGATTATGTGATCGGGGAATGAACCAACTGCGGGTGGCGCTCGATTTACTCCAGATGTGGCGTGTGGCACGCACCGTTTTGAGCATTTGTGAATGCTAGTTTTTGTATTTTCAGTCTTGGGTGTTGAGTCAGTTCTGTGGTTTTGTTTTGAGCCTGTCTCTTTGTTTAGAGTCAGTCTTTTTGATTAAGGGTCTGTCTTGTTGCATCGAGTCGGTCCTGTTTTGTTGGAGTCAGGTGATTTCAAGGGTGTTACCTCGGACATCACTTGCTTGTTTTGTGTTTGTCTTTTCATTTTCTTTTGAGTCTGTTTCTGCCGGGGGGCCAGTTGCGCCAACAGATTTTGAATGAAACAGCGGTGATTTTCACACTCTTGTGTTTGCTTCTGCTTTGCACCAGTTGTGCCAGAAAGTTTGAATGAAGCGGCAGTACTTTTCACCTGCTCTTCTGTGCTTTGAAATTGTTGCGTTGACATACGCTTTTGAAAAACATTTCTAACACTACAGTGAAAACAAAGAAGAAGGAATTCCTCGGGTTTTGCAAAAATTTGATCAATTGAGAGAAAGAGACGCGTGCTAAGCCCTTAATGAATGAGATCGTGTTTGTTAATGTAAGTACTGAGAAGGACCCTGGCTTGATCCAGATTGGTTCTACACTGTCTTCAGCGCGAGCGATTTGTTACTTTCTAAAAAAATTTCAAAAAATGTTTTGCGCAGTCCTGCGAAGACCTGTATGGAATCGCTCTTGAGATTGTGCAGCTTAGGATCGCTCTCTGCCTCGAGACTCAACCCCTTGCTTTTGAACCCTGAACTTAGATTCAGAATGTTCAACGGTCAACCACCATGTAAAGCCTGTGTGGTCGGATCAGAAATAGCCCTCGAACCAGGGGCAATAAAGTCAACGGAAGCTTGCGAAGCTAGATCAAAAGCCCTCGAACTAGAGGCAAAAATGTCAGATGTGCTCGAAGAGTCAAAAAATTGGGATGTTTCTCAAGCTAACAAAGATCGGCAAGAATGCCAAATCCCAGAAGGGAGGAAAGAAGAAAGTATTGCTGAAGGGTAACTGAGTTCCTACACAGAACACTAGGGGCAGATTCAACCCCCCTTTTGGATGGACTCCTGCATCGTCAGCAAACAGTAACCATTCTCCTGGATTCAGATGACTTCAGGATCTCAAAACCATTTGACATGGACAAAGTGACACTTTTACCCTTGAGAGGCTCGCTGGGCCGAAAACCCAGAAGGGCGACGCAGGCAAAAGTTAGAGCAAAGAAAAGAACAAGAAAAAAAAGAAAATAAATGAAAAGAATTGAAAAGAAAAGAAGAACAGAGCTCACAAGGTTGAAAACCCGGAAGGGCGGCCTTGGCAAAAGTTAGAGCGTAAAAGGAGAGGTTAATACCCGAGTGTACCTTAGCCCCAAACTACGTAAAGCTTGATTCCCATCTTTGGGATACGTAGGCAACTTCATTCTGAAGTCCAGCAGTAAAACACTTCAAATTGATTGCGCCCATGCAATGGTTTTGATCATCTTCGCCTACTCTGTATCCGAGAGCCTGGTTGTGTTCGTCGCTCTGAGGACTGCCATACAATGCGCTGCGGTGCCGTTCAAACAAGGGGCAACTTTCCGTTGCCATTCAATGCACTGGAGTGCCGTTCAAACAAGGGGTAACTTTCCGTTGCCATGCAGCTCCCCTCAAGCAAGGGGCAATTTTCCTTCGAATCTGAGGTTGTGCATCTCGAGAGTAGGTTCTATGCTCATTGAGCAGTGGCCGATACATTTTACACAAGTTCCACATTGATAATACATTTTACAATTTTCCAAACATTTGCAAAGTTTAAATAAAAATCCAAATTTTCAAAATTTATCTAGCATATACAATGCCTCCAAAGGCGATACAACATTCAATATTTCACATTTTCAAAACATATGCAACGTCTACATATAATCCATGTTTCCAAGATGCCCATAACGTATACGATGTTCCCATAATTTAAAACATATACAATGCTTATAATTCTCATCGTCATGATCGAAATGTTAATACAAAATTAAACATCAACAAACAAGTCTGGATATTTCTCTCGCATTTCCAATTCACGCTCCCAAGTTGCTTCTTCAACCCGATGATGTTTCCAAAATACCTTAACCAAGGGAATCGTCTTGCTTTGCAAAACTTGATCCTGTTTATCCAAGATTCTCACCAGTCTCTCCGCATACGAGGCATCCTCATCTACCTCCAATTCGGTCCAATCCAACACGTACAATGGATCTGGTTCATACTTTCGAAGCATACTAATATGAAACACGTCATGAACCATAGAAAGTTGTGGCAGTAATGCCACGATAAGCAACCTCCTTGATCCATTCAAGGATCTCAAAAGGGCCAATAAACCGGGGGGAACAACTTCTCACTCTTCCTAAATCTCATCAAACCCCGCTTAGGTGAAATTTTTAGGAATACATGATCTCCCACCTAAAAAGGCAAGGGTCTCCTCCTACGGTCTATGTAGCCCTTTTGGCGACTCTAGGCCGTAACCAACATTTTACGAATAAGTGCTACCTTCTCCGTCGTTTCCCGAACCAACTCCTGACCCAACAAAGGTACATCACCCACATCGACCCAACATACCAGAGATCTACATGGTCGGTGTAGCACCTGTGTCCTTCAAAGCTTTTGGGAAGTGTATTTGAATTCTTTATTTTATTTTAGAAACTTTTGGTGTTGTTGTATCTTGGTTTTGAAGGAGTACAAATCGATTTAAACGCATTGGGATTGTTTGTTCACACCTGTTTATATTAAAAAATTGTTTGGGAACTTAGAAATTCTATTCTAGGGTCGACACCAACCTTCCTAAGGGTCGACCCTTTCCTGTTAGTGAAGTTTTTGGAAGTATTGCTGGAATTTAGGGTCGACACCAGCCTTGGTGGTATCAACATCTGCCTCTTGTTGCTATCCACAAGGGTCGACACCAGTCTGGGAAGGTACCCCTTGCTTACTGCTAGATTGTCTTTTTCTTCGTAAAGGGTCGACGCCTCTGCCCGAAGGGTCGACCCTTTCATGTTTTTTTCAGAATTTTGGGGTTCGAATGGGCCCCACCTTTGGGGAGTTTTGGGCCTATTATTTTATTTGACCTTAGGGCTATTTTCTACTACTATAAATAGGCCCAAACCACTTCTCTCTCATTATTTTCTCCCCTTTTTTCCTTTCAAACTGTGAGTTCTATTCTCTCTCTCTAAAACTCAAACTTTTTCATTTAAATCTCTAGATCTACTAACCTAGAGTGATCTTTTCACCTTGCTCCTTGGAGATTAAGTGTAGTGCTTGTCAAGGGCCATCTACTACTTGAGCAAGAAAATGTTGTTCTATGAGACCCATAACATTCCCCTTGAGAAAGCTTGCCTAGCCTTGGTATGGGCTACAGGGAAGTTGAGGCACTACCTGTTAGCTCACTCGATAATTTTGGTTTCGAGATTAGGTCCCATCAAATATCTCTTTGAGAAACCATCACTTACGGGTAGGCAAGCCCGTTGGTTGCTCCTCCTCTCAAAATTTGATCTCAAATATGTTACACGCAAGTCGGTTAAAGGGAGAGTTGTAGCGGAATTCCTGGCAGATCACCCATTAGAGGGGGATGAAGCGATGGAGTACTTTTTTTTAGATGAAGGTATGCTACAAATAGAGGAGATAACGTAGACGATGTACTTTGACGAAGCAGCCAATCAGTACGATTATAGGATCGGTGTGTTACTAATAGCACCCGATGAATCTCATATACCGTTAGCCTTCAAAATCTGGTTGAAAGTATACAACAACGAAGGAAAGTATGAGGCGTGTATTGCTAGGTTAGAAGTCGCCCTAGAACTAGGGGCAAAAAGGTTAGACGTCATCGGGGATTCACACTTGGTTGTCTCTCAAGCCAATTGAGATTGGCGGGTTAAAGAGGAGAAAATGAAGGTTTACCATCAGACCTTGGATATGTTAATTCCGAGGTTTGAAAAGCTAGCGTTTACCTATCTGCTAAGGGAGAACAACCTGTTTGTTGACGCACTAGCAACTCTATCTTCTATGGTAGACATTCCATTGGGAGTCCGGATGCATCCGAACATTATTGAACAGAAGTATACGTCGGCCTATGAAACCATTGTCGCAATAAATAAGGCTTCAAACAAGAACCCCTGGTACTACGATATTTGGAATTTCCTAGAAAAAGAGTTGTATCCACCAGGAGCAAATGCCAAGGACAAAAGGGGAATATGGCATCTGGCCATCCAATTTATCATTTGCGGGGACAAGTTGTACAAAAGATGCCATTTGGGAATGCATAAGCTATGTGTTGAGGAAGAGGAATCGAAGCGCTTTATGGAGGCTATCCACAGAGGAGAGTGTGGGGCACATATGAACGGCGTAATGCTGGCCCGAAAAATCCTTAGACAAAGCTATTACTGGTCCACTACAGAGGAGGATTGTATTGGTTTTGTGCGGCGATGCCACAAATGTCAGATCCACGCCAATCACATGAATATCCTGCTATCAAAGTTGTACAATATGACTGCGCCATGGCCTTTCTCAGTCTGGGGAATTGATGTTATCAATGTTGTCTCACCAAAAAGGTCGAATGGACATGAGTTCATCCTAGTGGCAATTGATTATTTTACAAAATGGGGGGAAGCTCAGTCCTATGCAGTGTTGAAGGTGTTGCATGTGGCCAAATTTATCAGAAACAATATCACCTGTCAATATGGGGTGCCGAATAAGATAATATCACATAACGACTTGCACTTCAAGAAAGATGTGATAGATCTGCTGGAGAAATACAATGTGGCTTTTCACAAGTCATAAACTTATAGACTGCAGACCAATGGAGTTGTTAAGGCTGCGAATAAAAATGTCAAGAATATCTTGTGGAAGATGGTTGAGACCTACAGGGACTGGCTGGATAAACTACCATTTGCTCTCTGGGGTTATAGAACATCAATTTGAACATCTATAGGGGCAACCCTCTATTCTCTTGTCTATGGGATGGAGGCTGTTTTGTCCATCGAAATTGAGGTGCCGTCACTAAGAATCATGGCCAAGTGTCAGATAATGGAGGCAGATTGGCAACAGAGCAGATTTGAGGACCTGATGCTATTTGACAAAAGAAGACTACGAGCATTGTATCACATCCAGGCCCACCATCACGAAATTTCAAGGGCCTTTAACAAGAAAGTGAAATCCATAAATCTCAATGAAGGAGATAAGGTACTAAAAGACAACTGAGCTCACATCCATGACCCTAGGGGCAAGTTCAGACCCAATTAGACTGGTCCTTATATCATCAAGTCAATCTAGTCATGAGGGTTGATTATTCTCATGGATTTAGATGGCCTAGAATTTTCATAGCCGATCAACATAGACAAGTTGAAGAAATATTACCCTTGAGAGGCTCGCTAGGCCGAAAATCCGAAAGGGCAACCTAGGCAAAAGTTAGAGCATGAAAAATTAGAAATAAATAAAAAACTGAGCTCGTAAGGTTGGAAACCCTAAAGGGCAACTTTGGCAAAATTTATGGTGCAAAAGGAGAGAGTTATTACTCGACTGAACCTTAACTGAACTACGTAAGGCTTGATTCCTATCTTTGGGATACGTAGGCAACTTCATCTTGACGTTCGACTGTAATCATCCCCAACTCAGTTGTCCTATCCATTTGCCTGATCAAGTCATCTTTGTTCATTATCTGTTGACTCGGCCGCCATCTCCATTATGGGTAGAAGAACCGGTGTATAATATAAAATAGTAATGGTGAATGCAATTGGAAGCGGTTCTGATTTTCTGATTCGGGGTTGTACGTCTTAAGGACTGAATTCATGTGTGTTAGGTAGTCACTATTTCCGAAAACCATTTGGAAAGTTTTAATGAATTGATTTTTCTAAAAATTTACCTTTTACCACGTGGACCATTTTTGGGACCGAAAGGAAACTTTGTAGTTCTCGCAACTTCAATTACATTGATTTCAACACAAGTACATTCTCCAACTCTCTGATTTAAATTAAATCAATTTTTATATCATAAAACTTGTAAAGTAAGATCAAATTAGTAAAACTAGGGGCACAACTAAGTCAGCTCTATGTCTCCTGCTTGTACTCGCGAAAGTTTTTGCAGTTAAAGATGGCCTGATTTGCTCTTTATCCTCAAGCTAAGCAAAGCACTCATTAGAAAGGGCGGAACTAAAGCTAGGGACAGGGGCCAGAAGCTCTCTTGTCCTCCAAGCAGTGAGATACCAAGGCAAGTGTGAACCACGAATAGGAAATGACGCTGGGTATTCTACCTTGTCATCTAGATGTGTCTGATCATGTCCAAACTAGGGTCTGAAGTTGTCATGACCCGAACCCGCCCCTATGGGTTAAGGACATAACCGGCCAGTAATCCGGAGATCACCTACGGCCTCAAAACAAAACGTGATGACTTGTCAGAGTGAAGGGGGCCAAACGGAAGCAATAATTAAAAACTTTGTCCATAGAGCCGTGCTTATATGCGCATCAAACAAACCATGTTCAGATACGTTAATAACCCACATCAAATATACAGTTTCACAAAATTCATTACAGACAGGATCATTCAGAACGAGCCATCCTATGACAGACTATTTACAGATATACACAAGGCCCTTGCCAACAAGACAAAACATAAGTACATAGCAAAAAGGCAAGGTAGGTCTCAAGAGTGAGACACAAGGCTGACTTCTTCAAAACTCGGATTTTCCTAGCAGGCTTCACTGGGGCTGGGTTTGGACTTCCCTTGGCTCACCTACAAACACATGAATGAGCGTGAGCGATAGCCCAATGAATAATATCAAACATGACAGTTACATAACAATATGTAGAACAATATACTCCAAACGGCCTTGGGCCCAATTCATACTTCTAATTAGCAGTTATACATGACTATATGAAATGCAAGTCAAGTAACTGTAGTTCCAACATTCTGGCCTTTGGCCCATTCGGGTTTCCATTCATGACAAAACGGCCTTCGGCCCATTCATTCATGTCAAAACGACCTTTGGTCCATTCATTTATATCAAAACGACCTTTGGTCCATTCATTCTTATCAAAACGACCCTTGGTCCATTCATTCTTATCAAAACGACCTTTGGTCCATTCATTCTTATCAAAACGACCCTTGGTCCATTCATCCTTATCAAAACGGCTTTTCGCCTATTCATTCACATCAAAACGGCTTTTCGCCTATTCATTCATATCAAAACGGCTTTTCGCCTATTCATTCATATCAAAACGGCTTTTCGCCACAATCCCAATTAACAACTCATAAGTTTTATAAGGGAATAAACAATTAGACATTTACAAGCTTTCGAATGTTGATATTACTCACAGTGATCGGCTTCTTTATTTGCCCTGGAGCTTGACCCTACACGTTTCATGAACACAAAAGGGTCATTAACAGTTCAATCCATTTCTTAATTCACATATTCCTCTTTAGGCTTTATTCTTATCTTATCAACTCATTTACAATGCTTAACATATGCCTAAGAGTGCTTATAAGTGAAAGAGAATGGGAAACAAAACACAGAACGCATGAACAAAATTTCAGAAAACAGGGTCCACGCTCGAGCGTAGACTTCCCCGCTCGAGCGGACACTATAGGCCTGCAAAAGTACTGGTTGCCTGAAAATTACGCTCGAGCGTTAAATAGGTCGCTCGAGTGGAAGGCCCGTCAAAATAGCTCCCACGCTCGAGCGTCAACTTTCCCGCTCGAGCAGAAACCATGTCTGCAGGAAATGATGGGAGCTCGATTTCTCAGCTCGAGCGTAACTTCACCTGCTCGAGCGGACATTGGAAATCTGGGTTTTCCAGATCGAGTTCTTGAGCTTCATCTTGACATTCAAAGGCTCTAAATGCATGATTTCGGTCCAAACTTCACAAGATTATATACTATCATGGTACAAACATAGGATTGCAACATATTGAAGCTCAATTTCATAATTTATCTACATGCATGTCCCAAAATGTGTCAAACTCAATCATTAACATAACAAATTCATGCTTATATCTTCTCAATTTGTGCATGCATGTCAATTCTTAACTCCATCAATGCAAATGGTGTTCATTCTCATGGAACACAACAAAACATGCTTGCATGTAGGATTTAACACTCATATTTCCATATTCATCCCAATACATGCTTGATTATGCAAAAACATGGTGATCCTATACATGCATGTGCATTTTAACTTCAAATTCATCAAGTAGAGTACAACTCTTGTTCTTGATCACCAATTAACCTTTAATTCACAAAATCACAAGTTCAAACTCATGAATTCATAATCAATCACTTACCTAGAAGCTCAATCTATGGTCAGTTCTTGAGTTGGACTTCAAATTCATAACCTTGGGCCAAAAATTACACAACTTTCTCCCTCACTCTCTCTCTAACAGCCGACCTCCTCCCTTTCTTAGAGTTTGATCAGCCAAAAATGAAGGTATATGAGAGAATGAGGAGTGTAGTGCTCAAATACAAGAAGCCCCACTAGCCACATTTAAGATATTAAACAATTTGAGCACAATGCCATTAAACATCCATGACCCTAGGGGCAAGTTCAGACCCAATTAGACTGGTCCTTATATCATCAAGTAAATCTAGTCATGAGGGTTGATTATTCTCATGGATTTAGATGGCCTAGAATTTTCATAGCCGATCAACATAGACAAGTTGAAGAAATATTACCCTTGAGAGGCTCGCTAGGCCGAAAACCCGAAAGGGCAACCTAGGCAAAAGTTAGAGCATGAAAAATTAGAAATAAATAAAAAACTGAGCTCGTAAGGTTGAAAACCGTAAAGGGCAACTTTGGCAAAAGTTATGGCGCAAAAGGAGAGAGTTATTACTCGACGGAACCTTAACTGAACTACGTAAGGCTTGATTCCTATCTTTGGGATACGTAGGCAACTTCATCTTGACGTTCGGCTGTAATCATCCCCAACTCAGATGTCCTATCCATTTGCCTGATCAAGTCATCTTTGTTCATTAACTGTTGACTCGGCCGCCATCTCTATTATGGGTAGAAAAACCGGTGTATAATATAAAACAGTAATGGTGAATACAATTGGAAACGGTTCTGATTTTCTGATTCGGGGTTGTACGTCTTAAGGACTGAATTCATGTGTGTTAGGTAGTCACTATTTTCGAAAACCATTTGGAAAGTTTTAATGAATTGATTTTTCTAAAAATTTACCTTTTACCACGTGGACCATTTTTGGGACCGAAAGGAAACTTTGTAGTTCTCGCAACTTCAATTACATTGATTTCAACACAAGTACATTCTCTAACTCTCTGATTTAAATTAAATCAATTTTTATATCATAAAACTTGTAAAGTAAGATCAAATTAGTAAAACTAGGGGCACAACTAAGTCTGCTCTATGTCTCCTGCTTGTACTCGCGAAAGTTTTCGCAGCTAAAGATGGCCTGATTTGCTCTTCATCCTCAAGCTAAGCAAAGCACTCGTTAGAAAGGGCGGAACTATAGCTAGGGACAGGGGCCAGAAGCTCTCTTGTCCTCCAAGCAGTGAGATACCGAGGCAAGTGTGAACCACGAATAGGAAATGACGCTGGGTATTCTACCTCGTCATCTAGATGTGTCTGATCATGTCCAAACTAGGGTCTGAAGTAAAAGGGAAAATAGATCACGCAATGTGTGAGGCCAATCAACTGTATACCTGGCTGTCGGGCTATGTTGTAGCTCATGTCAGTCAGGTCAAGCCAGGGGCAACGCCAAGTTATGCCAGCTGCGAATTTGCTGCACATCCAATCACACGATAACCCCTCTGAGGGGAAATCGATCAATCGTTGGCGAAAGAAGTAAGCTCGGGCTGAGTACTTGGGGCAAAGGTCCACTATTTGTAGTTTATCCATAAGCCATACCTAGGAAGGGATGAAAAATAAGAGAGATTAAAGAATAAATATGTGTACGATGAGAGAAAAGTAAGGAAAATGGTATGAGAGAAAAACAGAGAGTCAGTGTCGAGCAATATGAGAATTATAAATTAGCAAGCTAGGAAATTATACCTGGAGAAGTAGTGGACTCCCAGCCAATTGAGTAGTCTCTCCCCCGATGGAAGGCATCCAAACCCATCAAGGTTTCATCCAGTGCCAAACCCATGCAACTCTTACCTTCCTTCAGGCATTGGGCCACTTCGATCAACCGGATGCTAGCTTCGCCGAAACTAGGGGCAAGATGAATTGCACAAGAAGGCATAAACAGAGAGCATGTTGCCGATGGCCTCACTAAAGAAGGTCACTCTTGTCTCTAATAGCAGAAAATTGATGAACTATGCTGGGGATGTCTAGCTCCCCATCACGTGCCAAGGACTGAGTCTCGTGTAATGTTAGCCCACACATCTGTCCCAAAGCTTGGGCATGGCCAAACAGGGCTGTAGCATGATTTCTTCGAGGTGCTGAGATTCCATCAATGCTTGAAATTCTTTGATCGTCCGGCACATCTCCTGTGATCCAAAGTGAAACACATGTATGATCGGGTTCCAACATCGAACAGCGGCATGGAGGAATGGAAAATAAAGTGGAGTGCGGCTTAGAGAAAAAAGGGCGTTTGGGCCGAAGTCGTGAAAGTTCCCCTTTTCTGGGCCATCCAAAGTGGCTACCCAAGTCTTGAGAGAAAAATACCAAAGAACTCTGCAAGAAATACAACATAGGAGCACCATTTATAGAGGTTGAGAAGGAGCAGTGCATGATAGTTGGACAACACTGACCGACCTCATGTTTAGGTCCAGTCGTGGCTTAGTAAAGCTTTGTCGTGCCTATTTGGGACTAGCCGGGTGTAAATGAGGGCCTAGACCAGTGCAATTTGAAGAAAGGCTAGCCTTTGTCCTGGTGTACCATGGTTGTGTTTTAAGTCTTGTTTTGTTTGTACCAATTATTTTTTAGTATTTTCGAGTTCTTTTCATTTTGTTTTCCTGTTATCGAGTTGTATTTTACATTTTGTCTGGTTGTGGATTGCTAACTGACTCAAGAATGAATGCAATAGTAGATATTCGTTGTTTAAGGCTTGTGCGAAGTTACATACAAAGGTTATGCCATTCATCACATGTCATTCATCACTTATTGTGCAAGGAGATCATTGAAATATTTGTCTTTTATAAACTAACGGGTCCAACCCCGATCATTGTTTTACAAAGCATCAAAATAAAAGAAATTTCTTCAAAAACAAAAGGGTCTATCTGAAGCTAGTCTTTAACTACAAAGCCAGAAACAAAAACAGAAATGTGTCATCATCATCAGCAAATCATTCTCGCTCTCTTCCTCCTCGGTTGCAGAGGAGGTGCATCGCTGTCATCATTGGAACTTCTGGACAATATGTCGACTGCCTCCCTCTCCTCCTTGAAGGTCGTATACTCCTCAAAGGACTCCTCAGAAGGTGCGCGCTGCCTCACTCAGCCTCCCCCTTGTTTAGCTCATCTTCTGCCCCTCACTGGTCCCCGTCTCCGTCTCTGTCTTCTGGCTGGAGGAGGTCCTGCAGGTGCAACTGGCACCAGCTCAAGCTGAAAATAATGCCAATATCAATATAGGCTCAACTAAATAGCAAGATTACAGCAATTGTAGCACAAGTGAACAATAAATGAAGAAGTACCTTAATCCCGCGACTGGTCAGAATGGTCTATCTCCTCCGCACCATGAGAAGCAGTCGGTCAATTGTCTGAAGAAGGTCACTAGCATAACCCGCAGGTACCTACAAGAGAAACAGAGCAATTGAATTAAGAAACAAATAGTAGGGTACATTGAACAAAGAAAACAGAATAACAGAGGGTAGAGAAAAAAAGTGTAGTTGGCAGAAGTATAAAGCAATGACTACTGCTCAATTTGGGAAGGAAGCACTAGTCTATGGTCCCTCTCCTTGATATCCTCAAGAGGGATCTGCTCGATCACTCCATTCGGTCGCATGTGCACGACCTCGGTAGGGATCACAGGAAACCTAGGGACGGAAGCGGCGGCGGAAGTGTCTCTAGTAGTAGCAGCAACCTTGGGATTAGTACGTACCACGCGCGAGGCAAGAGGCACTATCACCTGAGTATACAAGAAAGTGGTGAAGTCACCGGGCTCATGATGTCGGTCACTATCCTCTCCCAACATCAGGAAGTCGATCTGAGGACTGTTGTGAAGATCATCCACTACCCTGAAGTTAGGAGGAGAAGGATGCGAAATGTTTGGATCTGCTACCCCCCATGTCTGGCGGATGAACCTCTCCCCCAAGTAATAAGCTCGGCCAAAGGGGACCTCAAACAAAATCCACATGGTAGAGGCGTGCCATACAGCAATGTAGGTCACCTTCGCTGCTTGAGGGATACCCGCCTAGGGGTGCCAGTCAACCTATGGAAGCAGATGTCAGATGTCACGAATCTAAGTCGTATGGAAACATAGTACGAAAACTACGGAATAACACCAGTATGAGAATAACAGTGCAGCAGAAACAGTGCAGTACGGAATAGTACAGTACGGAAATAATAGCAGTATGGAAATAGTGGTATGGAATTGTAAAGACTAGTGTTTTGTTACTTGATCTGCTGTGATGGTATCAAAAAAACAACGAAAGTAAGGGAAGTCTCGATCTACACGGCAGCGTCGCTCGAATCGGGAGTTTTAGTACCGGGAGTGGGGTACTGACAACTTAATTGGCCTCAACGGGACCAGATCTAGAGAGGTGAAATATATGTAAACCCATAGCTGCAAGAAGAAAAGATGGATGAAGTAAATAAGTAGATAAACAGGAACTGCAATGCAAAGATGAGCAGGAAATGCAAAATTGAATAGAATGTAAAGCCGCACAAAAAAAGTAAGTGTGAAGTGTACCTTCCAAACTCTCCAGTATCCACCAAGTGATTCCGCCTTGTGGCGGGATACGGAGCTCATATAGCAATACAAGGTGCCCAGGCCGACGCCACCCCAGTTATACTATGTCACTTGTGATATGTGCACCAGTGCCCCTATAAGATATAACCCCACGAAATTTTCCCTGTTCGCAAACAGGGTAGTACCGTAGAAATACGTAAGGAAGCTAAGGGTGTATTAGGAGACCTTATCTGGAGTAGTGGGCTGAAAATTGGAGAAGTGATCAAAGAACCAACTGTACCTCACCATTCCATGACTAGTAGTTTCCGAGATTGCCCCGAGAAGCTGATGTTGTGTGGCTTTCCACCGTATCATATCAGGATCACATCGGATCGGGCCGTTAATCCTGACCCGCAGGCTAGTGAGCACTGCGAAATCGTACAAAGTCAGGGTCAGTTCCTTGATCGATGATTAGTGGAACGAGTCTGTAGTGTCCCACCATCACTCTACCAGGGCCCCATATAGCAACCACTCAGCCCTCATCTGTATAAGCCCTAAATAGAAAGGCCCAAAGTTAGCAGCATCAACCAATGTACGGTCCTTTGTGGGAAGCCTCTCATACCAACGCCGGGGGCTGGATATGGATCCATAGTCGCCAATCCTCCTGGCTATCACCTATAAATGGGGAGCGTATGTAGCATTAACTAGTGGTCTACTTGTGAGATTCAATGTATGTACAAAACAAAGGAAAGTTGCTTACCGTGAAGGCATTGGTAGACAAGTGTTCCGTAGGCTTTTGCAGTAGGATGTCCTCATTTATCCTCGGGATGAGGCCCTCAAATCTAAAAATACCTCTTTCGGACGGAGCATGTGTACGTGGTCGGTAGGTGGCCGCATCAAATGGCCTATCAATGAGGGGAGGCAACGCAGGAACGTCCTCGACCTTTATATTTGCACCTAAGACGGCCCCAATACCGATGGCAGGGTCCGGGATAGGAACCTCATCACTAGCCATAGAGAGAAAGTGGAAAAGTGAAAAAAAAAAGTGAAGGTGAGTAAAAACTCCAAAATCCAAGCCTTAGGAGAAAGAAAGTAAAGAGGGATGGAAAATCAAAGGGTGAAACAAGAAAAGTGTGGGCAAATGTGAGAGGAATCAAGAGAAAACCTTAAAACTCCACTGTAGACACCTCATTTTTTACCACCCTCAAGACTTGGGCGCTACTGATTGTTTACTTGGTGATGAGGTGTGCAGTGTAAGGGTTCAATTTATGCAGCAAGGACAGAGTCAAATCCCAACTTCATACCCCTTTTGAACTAAAATGATCATGATCAAAAGCTTTTGAGACCTTGAAACCCTCTCTTTCAAAATATTTTTGAAAACTCTCCTGCGATGTTCCGACGCTCGTATTTTGTTAAATGTCGCACTTTTCGATAAATCGAGCAAAGGACAGAGTGGAAAAGAATGAAAGAGAGATGAAATCTCTGAAAGCATTTTCAAAACATCTTGTTTAGGTGTTTGGAGTTGAAAAAAATTGGAGAAGAGGGAAGAAACCCAGTTGGGGAAAGGGAGAAGATGAGCAGAAATCACTAAGAGAGAATCGGGCAGCCCTTGGTAAATCAGGCCTATCCTTTTGTATACTTGGATTTAAGCTATGAGGCCACCACCGTTGGAAATAAGACTTCCAGGGCTTCATTTTTCAATCAAGAATCTCCTAAAGACGAGTCCGGATGAGGGAGATATGATTGGTTGAAGTTGGGCATCATTCTGGTTGGACCGAATCTGAGCAGTCTTCACTAACAGAGGCATACCTTTTTCCACACTTGGAATTTTGATACACATTTTCCACCATTGGAAATTTTACTTCCGAGGATTCATTTTAGATACAAGAATGACCTAAAAAGGCATCCAGATGAAGGAGTTAGGCTTGCTTCAAGTCAGGGACCAGGACTGATTTTTGTTGTCGGCCTCTATGGAAGTGCATCGGCCACAATTGGAGCTCATCGGACATAGGTCGGCCAAGAGTGAGCCTAATCGGCCACAAATGGTGGCCGGTCGGCCAAAAATCTCCAGAAAGCCCAGAATTGGCAGATATTTCTCCTCTAGTTGTTGTACACTGCTCTAGATATTTCCAATTGAGATATTTTTACCAAGGCTTTGCTTTTCAGTATATATGAGAGCCTTATATCTCATATTCAAGGGGTTAGAACATTTGAAAGGCTTAGAGAAAATTTGAGAGCTTCTCACTCTAGAATCCTCTCTCCTTAGAAGATTTGTGAGCAAAACTCTCTGCCTCCCTAGAATTCTCTCCTTCTCCTCTTATTTTAGGCTTAGAAGTGAGAATTTTCTACACTTTTGCAAAGAGACCATTAACCAAAGTTGATCATCTTTGGGCTGAGGTAGCTTGGGACTTTGTTTGAGCTCCAAAAGGCAGATTTTGGCTCAGATTTTGGCTAGTTTTGCTACTGTGCTTCAAGGTGTTTCATGGGCAAGCACTTCTCCCTTTCAAGTTTGCTTTTGCACATTTGCTTTACCTTCCTTTTTCCATTGTTTTGGACTATTTTCAGGCTGGTTTTGAACTATGAAAAAACCTGATTTTGGGGCTCTAGCATGATGGTTTAAGCCTTGTTTGGCTAGGGGGTGTTTCCCCTCTTTTGCTCCTTGGCTTGTAAAACCTTTTGAGCCATCTCCCAAAGCTTTTCAAACAACTTATTTTTGGCCTTAAAACCACTGAAATCCAGTGGATTTTCAATGGTAGAAATGTTGTTTTGAGGTCCTAAGTAGGAGGGGGTGGTCCCCTCTCCTCTTGTCTTGTTTGCTTGTGTTGTTGGCCCACCAAATGAGCATGTGTTTTTCTCTTTTTGGGGCTTAGTTTGAGCACTTTTTTGGGACTTTTGGGACCTACCATAACTTTGGTTTTGGTCATCTTGGTCACCTCTTGCATGCTTCTTGCACTTGTAGTGTAATCTTGCTCACTAGTCTTGTTAGCCTTACAAAGTAGCATGTTGTTGTGGTTTGAATTAGCTTAGTTCAAGCATGTTTTTAGTGTTATTTTGGCATGTTATAACTCTGATTTTGATTGGTGGACTCACCTCTTGCATGCTTTATACACTTGTAGTGTAATCCTTATTATCTAGCCTTGCATGCTTGCTACTTTGGTTCATCATTCTAACTCATTTTGGCTTTTCTCTAGCATGATTTTACTCATATTTTAACATGCTTTAGCTCTGTTTTGAGCCCTTTTGGTCGCATGATGCTTGTTGTGCATGCTTGTAGTGCAATAGCCTTCAATAGTCTTGAGTTTTCAGGCCACCACTATGCTATACTTGTGATGTTTGCATGCCTTGGCATCATTTGGCATGGTATTTCAGAGCTTATATATTTGCCATATCCTCATGTTTATCACTCTTTAAGTGCTTTTAAGAGTTGAGCATTATTCCTTATTTATGGGTCAATGCATGAGCATGCATTTTCTTGCTTTTCATGCTACCATCCCAACTCATTTCAGCCACTGTTTTGGCATATTTAACCTCTGTCTGGGGTTGGTTTGGTCATTTAGGCTTAGTATTGTATGCCTATAGTGCTATGCTCTTTGCTAGTTTCAATGCTTTCGACTCCGAGAAGGCCTTGCATGCATCATTTTCATATTTTGATGTCATTTAGCATACTGTTTCAGTGTTGGAATATATGTTGTTGCATCCCATTCTTCATTTGTTATATCACTTTGAAAGAGGTTTTAAGCCTTTTGTTGGTTTGAGCACGAAATCGAGGCGTTCATGCCTAATGGTTTTAGCATTCTCTTGAGGGTTTCTACTAACCAACGGCATGATGCTTCTTTCATGCTCAAGATGCTTGTGGCTTAGTCTGTCTTTCCATTTAGAGGACTTCTCACTTTTGGACTTAACTGGTTAAAGGATTAATTGGTAATCTAAAATGAGTAAACAAATTGAATTGAAGTAAAACATGCAAAGATAACATGTTTGTGTTACATTGCATGTGTTTGGATCGGACTTTAATCCAAACACAAGAAATGAGAGACGTTTTGTACTTGAAGTGATGAAACATGCCTCATTTCTTAGTCACTGACAGCCTTGATTGTGCATGGTAGGGTGGAGGTTTCATCTAGTCTATTTGTTCATTCATTGACTTGTACACATTTGGCTTCTCAACCATCGTGCATTGTGATGCTCAGTTGGTGGCCCGAGAGTTTACTACCATACTCCTTTGAGCTTGAGATATGCTAAGGAGTATGGTGGTACACACATTCCCTTGCAAATACACTGGCATGCCTATATTAGTGCTCTGTTGTAGCAAAAAGAGAAATTACAGGAAGCAGTGGCCGGCTGGCAATTAGAGCTATCGACCGGCCACCAAGTCTGCCGATCAGCTATCAAAATTGGCCGATAGCCATAAACTCTGGCCGATGGCCATTTCTCTTGGCCGACCACCCCTCAGCATGGTCATAAGGTGGATTAGAAGCATCTTGGAAGTTGGCACAATTTTCAAAAGTCTAAAAGAGTGCAAACAGAGGCATCACAAAGCACGGTAGTGGATTTCCGAGCGAAGCCGACCGAGCATGCATCATTCATTATTTTGAGGTAGAGCTGTGGCAACCTAATTTAGCTTCTTTTTCTTACTTAGTTGGTTTTGTTACTTAATTAATTTTCTTAATTAGTTAAGGTTTTGTAATAATTAAGTAGATTAGCTTAGCTTTTATTCGGACCCTCCGTCGATAGGGCACAATGTTGTAATAAGTGTGTGTGTGTGTGTGATGCATGTCTTCCAACCCCACGTCTTTCTCCATGTTACTTACCAGCTTTCAGTGGTTAGATTAAGGCATATTTCAATTAGCATATTTATGCTTTGCTTGCGTGCATCATTCATCTGTTTTGCATGCACCGGACTCAGCGCATCATACAAACTAGGATAGCTGAGCCATCAAGTTGCATCCGCATGCCATTTTAGATAGCTGAGCCTATTTTAGTTGCATTTTTGCATGTGTTGCATTAGCCATCTTAACATAGCTAGGATCATGCATGATTACTAACTAGCTTCTGTTTTGGCTCGGAGTACATTGTGAGTGTTTACGATTTAGCATCCTTGCATGTGTGTAAGTGATTGCCATAATAGCATGCTTTCCATGAGGCTATGTGCTTAACTGCTATAACTGCATGAATGCTTGTGGATGAAGGTTTGATTGCCTAAATTGGAACAACTCAATGATTGTGCGTTTTAAGCCCACTTGAAGTGGCAAAATCATGTTTTTCTAAGCCCACTTGAGGGTGGCAAATCCGCGTCTTAGCCTACTTGCAAGTAGCAACTTCAAACCATTTTCGAAAAACAAACATGAGATGTTTTGTTCCAAATTGAGTGATTGAGTCTATGCTTTAGCTTCCTTGCATGTGTGTGAGTGATTGCCATAATAACATGCTTGCCATGATGCTATGTGCTTAACTGCTATAATTGCATGAATGCCTATGGATGAAGGTTTGATTGCCTGAATTGGAACAACTCAATGATTGTGCGTTTTAAGCCCACTTGAAGTGGCAAAATCATGTTTTTCTAAGCCCACTTGAGGGTGGCAAATCCGCGTCTTAGCCTACTTGCGAGTAGCAACTTCAAACCATTTTCGAAAAACAAACATGAGATGTTTTGTTCCAAATTGAGTGATTGAGTCTATACTTGTCTGTTGTGCGCATCACATAGTAATTCTAGATTAATAATCGGAATAAGAACGCATGTGTTTTCAAAAACAACATATCATGTTAGTAGAGGTCGATCGTTTGATCGGGCAAGTGAGGGTGCTCATTACATGACCTTCCCCTCCGGTACCTAAGTTCCCGAGCCAAGGCAACTTTGGTGATGACGGACATGTGGCCTTAGGCACGAGTCAGGGTTTCCTAAATTTCCCAAAAACAAAATATTTAGGTGGCGACTCTGAAATCTGGCAAAGTAGTCCATGATTGGCGCTTTTTGATTCAAATCAATTTTTCAAAATGATTTGCCGGATTTGGACTCTTTGGTGATTTATCAGTCTTACATTGCACTTTATGAGATTAGATTCAAAACCGTGATAGGAGTCTGAACTGTAGTACCTAGAACTATGATTTGCGCCCTCACGCGCGGAGCGGAGTTCGGGCGGTCTACAATTTCTGGCGACTCTGCTGGGGATTTAGAGAACTTGACTCGAACTCATGATATGTTGTTTTGTCTACACTTATGTGTTTTTTTGCATTGCATTTGCATTGGTGCGCCAAGGACACCGTGTTTGCCATCTATTATTCCTGAACGGTTTGCCGGAGGCTTGCTTGGAAAAGCATGCCATAAGGCTGACCGGTTATGGGCTCTGCAAGGATGGAAACACAAACCTCAATTTTACTGAGGCACCATTTTCAACCATTTGACCTAGTTGCATATCGAAAACCATAGTGATCATTCCAAACTAGGACAGGTCGCTTACCCGATTGTAGGTTGTTTGAAACCGCTGCATGCGTAGTGAAACCCTATCTCCTAACAAGATAAGACAGGGAAACCCAACCCCTCCATAAGGGTGTTTTGGCTCTTACTTGCTTGATACGTGTTGTCAGAGTGTGTCTCTACAGGTTGTATGTATCAGTTTTCAAGTCTAGGTATCAGGCCTGAGGGCATCAGTTTTTTGCGGGAATCAATTTTACCTGAGGGTGTCAGTTTACCGGAAAAATTTGGGGTACAATTCAGTAAAGAGTACAGTTATTCAGCTATGCTCAAATCTATTCTGCTGAAATTGGGCTGAGATGCTGCCTGTTTTCTCTTTTGCTAGGTAGTCTTGGAACCATAGCTTCAGAAGGCTCCAATATCCCCCGGGTACATTGGACTTGTGCTGATAGACTTTGTCAGGTCAGAGATTCAGTTCAAGGGCAACCAGTTTTCCTTTGCCAACGGTAAGGCAAAGAAAGGCCAGTCAGGGCTCATTGGTTCAACTGATCCGTCAGTCACCAGTCACATCACCTTGGTCAGAGTGCGAGCATCTACCTCTATCATGGCGTAGCCTCCGGCAAATTTAGAGGATTTGCTGATCCGTTTCTAGCAATCAATGGATTTGCTGCAACAAGATATGATTAGGCAAACCGAAACATTGCAGAATATGATATTCAACTTTAAGGACCTCCATGACATTGGGGTTCAAATCAAGGAGGCCATCCGACAAGGGATCTTTGTGGAAGATAATGAGCCTTCGAAGTTCGAAGAAGGATGTTGTTCACAGTTCCAATGCTACTACTGATGGTAGCACAGCTGTGAAATGCTCAGAAGTAGACACTATCACCACTTTCCTCAATAGCCAAAGACCAACCACTTCAACTTGGCACCAACCCCGAAATTTCCATCCTTTGTACATGAGTCTTTCTCAAGCTTTGAAAATGCTGCAGGAAAAGGGTACCTAGAGCTCCTAGAGCCTCAACCCCTTCCAACTCCTCTTTCACCAAGATATGACCCAACTAAACACTGTACCTACCATCAACAACGTGGTCATGATGCGAACCGTTGCATCCGCCTCCGTCATAAGATTCAGGGTCTTATTGACGAAGAGATCATAGGTCCATCAAAGGGACCTCAGGCCACCACAAACCTGTCACCCCCACATCTCAATTTAATCCATACAATGCCATCTGGCTACAACCCCAGCATATATATCAGCCCGGCCCATTTACCCAAGCCTGAGGTGTTCATTCTAGTTAGCATGGACTTATGCATGATGGGTGCATCTGAACCCCAATCATCTCGAACCCGTTAGCCCACTACTTCTGAGTTGATGAGAATGATTGAAGATCTTCAGAGAACTATGGCAAATCTAGCCTTTGGAATATTAGCTCCGTCATCGACCACATCACATGCCAGAAATTTCACGCTAGAAGGCTCCCTAATCTTGGGGCGAATTGTAATTGAAATTGAACGGCCTGAAGCCATCCCAAGTTTGGACAATGACATGTCGACAACAACTGGGCTCTGCTCTGATATAGAAACCTAATCCCTTGGCAAAGTGGAGGCAAGTGGTAAGAACAACATAGGGGCAGGCATTGATCCCTATGAACACCTTGTGTGGGATGTTAAGGCTTTGAAAGCCGAAGGACTGAATAAACAGCAAGTGCTTATAGTTGCTGCAAAAACTGTAACTGACACTTTTGTCACTCAGGATGAGAGCATTTTGAATCAAGGGGCAAACTGGGAGAAGGGTCGTCGTACCAAAAACATTCCTTTCAACTCTAATCCTGTACTCGGAAGAGATCAGCAAACCAAGTCAGCACCTGCCGACCCCTTTGCTAGTGCATCCAGCAAAAATCCACAAACCTCAAAGTACCAACCCCGAGGTCGGAGGGTCTTCCATGCCCTCTATATGCCTTTGTCCAAAGCTTTCCAAATCCTCGTTGAGCCTCGGCCTCTCCCTGGTCGTCTTCCAGCCAGTCATGATGCTGCCCAGTACTGTGCCTTCCATCAACAAACCGGTCATGGCATTGACCTTTGTTTTCATCTTCGTCACGAAATACAAGATTTGATTGACAACGAGGTCATTGTCACAGAAGGTCCTGCAAAGTCTATCGGTACTGGATCGATAAGCTTGGGGGATAATGTGATGTGATTAGGGGGATGAACCACCTGCAGATGGCACCAGTTTACTCCAGATGTGATGGCCCAAACTGTTTTGAGCATTGTGCAAATGCTAGTTTTTGTACTTTCTGACTTGGGCATTAGGTCAGTGTTGTTGTTTTATATTGAGTCAGTCCCTTTGTACTGAGGCAGTCGAGTCTGTCTTGTTGTGTCGAAGTCAAGTGATTTCAGGGGTGTTACCCCAGATATCACTATCTTGTTTTGTATTTGTCTTTTGCCCTCTTTCTTTTGAGTTTGTTTCTGCCATGGGGCCAGTTGCACTTGAAAATTTGAATGAAATGCAGTGATTTTCAACCTTTTGCGTCTATTTTTACCTTTGCGCCAGTTGTGCCAGAAGTTCCAAATAAGATGGCAGTATTTGACTAAAAACTATGTCTTTTCTGTGCCTTCAATTCGTTGCATTGACCTAAGTTTTTCAAAACTTTTTGAACACTATGTTAAAAACAAAGAGTGAGGAATTCCTCATGATTTGCAAAAATTTGATCAATTGAGAAAAAGAGAGGTATGCTAAGCCCTTAATGAATGAGATCATATTTGTTAATGTGTGTACTAAGAATGATCTTAGCTTGATCTAGATTGGTTCTACACTATCTTCAGCGCGAGTGATTTGTCACTTTATTAAAAGATTTCAAAAAATGTTTTGAGCCATCCTGTGAAGACCTATGTGGAATTGCTCTTGAGATTGTACAGCATAGGATCGCTCTCAGCCTCGAGAGTCGACCCCTTGCTTTCAAACCTTGAACTTGGATTAAGAATGTTCAACAGTCAGCCACAATTTAAGGCCCACCAGGCCAAATTCGAAGCAGCCCTCAAACTAGGGGCAAGAAGGTCAGATATGGTCAAAAGAAAGCTTGCAAAGCTGGATGAGAAGCATCCCTTGAACTACGGGCAAAAAATGTCAGATGTGCTCGAAGAGTCAAAAATTGTGACATTTCTCAAGCTAACGAAGATCGGCAAGAATGCCAAATCTCAGAATGGAGAAAAGAAGAAAGTTTTGTTGAAAGACAACCGAGTTCCTATCCACAACATTAGGGGCAAATTCAACCCCCATTGGATGGACTTCTACATCATCAGCGAACAACAGCCATTCTCCTAGATTCATATGGCTTCGAGATGTCAAAACCATTCAACATGGACATGTTACAACTTTTACCCTTGAGAGGCTCGCTGGGCCAAAAACCCGAAAGGGTGACCCAGGCAAAAGTTAGAGCAAGAAAAACCAAAGAATGAAGAAAAGATGAAAAGAAAGGAAAAGAAAAAAAGAAATGAAAAGAAAAGAAAAACAGAACTCGCCTGGTTGAAAACTTGAAAGGGTGGCCTTGGCAAAAGTTAGAGCGCAAAAGGAGAGGTTAAATACCCAAGTGTACCTTAACCTAGAACTACGTCAGGCTTGATTCCCATGTTTGGGATATGTAGGCAACTTCATTCTGAAGTCCAGCCATAAACACTTCCAAGTAGACTGTGTCCATGTAATGGTTCTGATAATCTGTCTTCCCTGTATCTGAGAGTTCGGTTGTGATTATCACTATGAGGACTGGTTATAGTATGCTGCGGCACTATTCAGACAAGGGGCAACTTTCTGTTGCCATGCAGTGCCATTTAGACGAGGGGCAATTTTTCATTGTTTTGGATCTGAGGTTGTGCATCTCAAGAGTAAATTCTGTGTTGGTCGAGCAGTGGCCATTTGTAAAAACAGTTTTTGAGAATTTTTAATGAGGTCAACTAATTTTCTCTCAAAAATTATTCCACTTTTCCAAAACTGGACCATTTCTTGGACCCAAAAAATGAAAATTTCTAGTGCTCACAGCCTAACTTGCATGATTTTAAATCAAACAATCATGTTAAACTGACTCTCATGTTGGTCAAATTTGTTTTTGTAGAAAACCAAAACAAAAAATGGTTAAAATGATGAACTAGGGGCACAGTTGAGTCAGGTGTTCTGTCTTTTCCCCATTGTCAACATACTTGCCAAAAAGGGCACCATACTTGCCGGAAAGGGCACCATATTCGCCAAAAAGGCCACAACTGAAGCTAACAACAAAGGGCTAAAAGCTCTCTCATCCTCCGAGCAGCGAGGTATCAAGTCAAGTGCGAAATACGAACTGGAAAAGGAGCAGGATATTCCACTCCCTTGTTCAAAAAGGTCTAGTCACATCCGAACTGGCCAAGGGCGTCATCAACCGATGTCAGCTGCAGATTTGCTACACACCCAGTTATAGCGCAACCCCTCTGCGGGAGAAGCTCACTGTTCTGAGTGGAACAATGAGAATGTAGCAAAATGCTTGGAGCAAAAGCCCGCAACTTCCTACTTATCCACCAACCACCCAGAGAAGGGATAAGAAAAGAAGAGAGATTGAAGAATAGAGAGATGTGCGTGGAGAGAAAAATGAGAAAAGGGCTTTTCAGAGAAAATAGATTGAGTGATAGTGTGATGTGAGAATCACAGATGAGAAAGGATGTGAAACAATACCCGAAGAAACTGTCTCCTCACGAACTAAGAGGTCTCTTGCCATTGGAACACATCTGAGTGTTGTGTGTGTGTGTTTTTGTTTGTCTCAATTCTTGTTTTGAGTCATTTCGGGTGTCTATAGATGTGTTTAGATTGTTTTACCTTGTCTTTCTCTTTGTTGAGTTATTTTGGTTGTCGTCAGTTGTAGGCTCAATACCCAGTTGAGAACCCTTTTCTTATTTCAATTTGAAAAAAAAAAAATATTTTGTGCTTAGAGTTCTGTGCCATTCTCTACATTTCCGCGAAACAGGATTTGCTCTTTCATAAAACTGCAGAGTTCAACCCAGGTCATGTGAGAACAGTAGAACAAGGACTATCTGAAGCTATATAGGTTTCAGACTAAAAGAGGGAAAATTTTGAGCATCTGAGTGTGTTTCAACTTCAGAAAATTCCGTGATTGTACCTCAGATGTACCTCTTCAGGCCTTGTCAATGTTCTGAAGAATGAGTGTGTCTCTAGCTTAAGCTCAAGTTCAAGTCTGCTTCAAGGCAGAATGGCGATCAGAAGTTCTCTCCTTGAGTATCATTCCCTACCAGGGCCATCTTGGTCGTGTTTGCAATGAGTTCCTAGGAGACCAACTGCGACAGTGGACACTAGAGTTCGAATGGTTTTTTCCTAGAACACAAAGGTTCGGGATTTTCGAAACTAAATTCTGGTTTAAATACCCAGGGGTGTATCCCTGGCTTGAAATCTGTATGGAAGCCCCATAGGTTGAGGTAACGGGTATGCGCCTCAATTATGGATACTGAACCAACCTAGTTTGTCACCCCGTTGGAGAATAGGGAAAGTTGTGAACATGGCCAGGAAGGATAGGTAGTAATTGCGGTTTGGTAGCATAATCAAGAAAGTGCAAGAAGAACCCACTTTTCAGCTCAAAATGTTTCTGCGAAAGTTTCAACTCATGTCTTCGATGCGTAGCTCATCGTCAGTTGGCATGCACGAGGTGTATCCTGTTTGAAATATATTGTAACCCCTCCGGGAGGTAAATCGAAGGTCACAACTAAATCGGTCTCGCCAAGACGCGCATTTCTTTACTGAGCATATTGCATCAAATATGCATTGATTATTGTGCACAGGATATGTCTGCACTTTTCAGTTGCATTGTTATGCACACTGTAGTTGTATTGTTATGCACTTTTCAGTTGCACTGTTATGCACACTCTAGTTACATTGTTATGCACCTCTCCACTTGTGTTGTCACGCACATTCCACTTGCATGGTTATGCACATTCTAGTTTCATTGTCACGCATGTTCTAGTTGCATTGCCACGCACGTTCCAGTTGCATTGTTATGCACCTCTCCACTTGCATTGTTATGCACATTCCCCTGTCATTGTTATGTACCATTTTCCTTGCATTGTCACGCACGTTCCACTTGCATTGTTATGCACCGTTTTACTTGCATTGTTATGCACATTCCCCTTGCATTGTTATGCACATTCCACTTGCATTTTTATGCACGTTTCACCAGCATTGTTATGCACATTTCACTCGCATTGTTATGCACCATTCTACTTGCATTGTTATGCACTCTTCACTTGCATTGTTTTGCACATTCCACTCGCATTGTTATGCATCGTTCTACTTGCATTGTTATGCACCTTTTCACTTGCATTGTTATGCACATTCCACTCTCATTGTTATGCACTGTTCTACTTGCATTGTTATGCATCGTTTCACCTACATTGTTATGCACGTCTCCCATGCATTGTTTTGCACCTTTTCTTTGCACATCGCATTTGACACGTGTTTGGTTACCTTTCTCCTCTTGTGTTTGACACGCGTTTGGTTCCCTTTCTCTTCTCGTGTTTGACACCCGTTTGGTTCCCTTTCTCCTCTCGCGTTTGGCACGCGTTTGGTTACTCTTTCTCCTCTAGCATTCGACACGCGTTTGGTTACCTTTTCTCCTCTCGCGTTTGACATGCGTTTGGATGACGACGCTTTCTTGCGCAGTCCTTCTCCTTTCACGTTTGATACGCTAGGACGTGTTTCGTTTGAGGCTTTGGGTGTTCCCGATAGTCGCTTTTAGTCTTTCCTGCGTGAGGCACAGTGAAGATTGCATGATCTTCTTATCTCATTTCTGTACGAAATGTGATTTGACTTGTTAGTTTTGCGCGTGGTGTGTTTGAATGTACTCGCACTATCTTGTGCGCTCACTTGGTTTAGGAGAGCTTAAAATCCTGCAGTCTACACTCGCGCTATTTTGCGCACCTTTCTTGCACCTGTTAGTGCATTGCTCGCGCTATTTTGCACACCTTTCTTGCACCAGTTATTGCATTGCTCGCGCTATTTTGCGCACCTTTCTTGCACCTGTTAGTCCATTGCATCGCGCTATCTTGCGCACCTTTCTTGCACCTGTTAATGCATTGCTCGTGCTATTTTGCGTACCTTTCTTGCACCTATTAGTGCATTGCTCGAACTATTTTGCGCACCTTACCTGCACTTGTTAGTGCATTGCATCGTGCTATTTTGCGCACCTTTCTTGCACCTGTTAGTGCAATGCTCACGCTATTTTGTGCACTTTTCTTGCACCTGTTAGTGCATTGCATTGCGCTATCTTTCGCACCTTACTTGTACTTGTTAGTGCATTGCATCGCGCTATCTTGCGCACCTTACCTGCACGTGTTAGTGCATTGCATTGCGGTATCTTGCGCACCTTACCTGTACCTGTTAGTGCATTGAATCACACTATTTTGTGCATTTAATCCACATCACACTGTCATGTGCACATGTTTAGCACTGTTTTATGCATTCACATTGCTTCGCACTATTCTCCATCCCTCTTTGATCTAGGAGACCTTAAATCCTCTGAAGGTGCAATTCCTTTGGTGTTTGTTGCGCCTGAATGACTCCGGTGGTCTGGTATAGCCACCTGCCTATGTTTGCAGTGAGTTCCTAAGACATCAATTGAGACGGTGAAAACTAGAGTTAGAATGGCCGATGCCTAGAACGCAAAGGTGCGGGATTTCTGATACTAAAGTCTGGTTTAAATAGCCATGGGTGTATCCCCAGCTTGAAATCTGTATTGCAACCCCATAGGTTGAGGTATTGGGTATGCGCCTCAATTCTGGATACTGAACCAACCTAGTCTGTCACCCTGTTGGAGAATAGGGAAAGCTACGACCATAGCCAGGGAGAAAAGTAGTACCTGCAGTTCAACCGAGAAGAAAGGGAAGGTCCCCAGTAGCATGAGGTAGGTCATTACCAATTGCCCCAATAAGGTACCTTCACTTCCTAACTACTACATCATCTAGTATGTCTATTGCATTTCATATAGCATATATTGCATGCATTTACTGCATTGTCTGTTGCATCATACATCCTTTCCATGTTAAGCTTAGTCTGGCATGTACCCATACTTTTCGTGTTAAAACATGGTTCTATGATTATGTGTACGCACCTATTCCACTAAGGGAATTGTGGTCTGAGGGTGTCAACACCTTTCTTGTGTCAGACATGGTCTATTTTGGGTCTATGCCTTTTCTAGGCAAAATGTGGTTTGGCCGCGCGCCCTATTCACTTCATCCATTGCATTCATTGTATCATATTTTTGTTTTGTTGCATTCAGCATGTAGGATCACGATCTTTCCTCAACAGATCATTCCTCACTTATGTCATCCCCCCCCCAATTACTTGTATTCTTTTTGTGAAACACATAGTTCTATCTGTGCATGCACCTATTCCACTAAGAGAATTGTGGTTAGAGCGCTCCGGCACCTTTTCTATGTTACACGTGGTTTGATTTTGCATCTCCATCCCTTTATGATATTTGTATGGTTTTGTACTGTTTGTGGTTTGATGATTCAAATACATTGTATATTATTACATTGTTTTGTTGCATTGTGTATCATGTTGCATCCTGCCCCTAAACTACGCTGGTTTGATTCGTTGCAAAGGGATACGTAGGCAGCCTACGGACGCAACCATTTATTTATCAGTATTTTATTTGTTTGTCTAAGTCTTTGCCCTTGTCAAAAATGGGTCATCTCTGGGCTTTGACATTCACTCACGTCATTTCATGACTTTGAGCTCTGTCAACGAGGGGCAACTTTAGACACCCCATATTTTACCGCCCTTAAGACTTGGGTGCTACCGATTGTTTACTTGGTGAAGAGGTGTGCAGTGCAAGGGTTCAATTTTTGCAGCAAGGAGAGAGTCAAATCCCAACTTCATACCCCTTTTGGACAAAAATGATCTTGATCAAAGGATTTTGAGACCTTGAAACCCTCTCTTTCAAAATATTTTTGAAAACTCTCCTGCGATGTTCCAACGCTCGCATTTTGTTAAATGTCGCGCTTTTTGGTAAACCGAGCAATGGACAAAGTGGAAATGAATGAAAGAGAGATGAAATCCCTGAAAACATTTTCAAAACATCTTGTTTAGGGGTTTGGAGTTGAAGAAAATTGGAGAAGAGGGAAAAAACCCAGTTGAGGAAAGAGAAAGAGTTGGGCATGAACCGTTAAGAGAGAGTCGGGCAGCCCTCGGTAAATTAGGCCTATCCTTTTGTATCCTTGGATTTAAGCTATGAGGCCACCACCATTGGAAATAAGACTTCTGGGGCTTTATTTTGCAATCAAGAATCTCCTAAAGACGAGTCCAGATGGGGGAGATATGATTGATTGAAGTTGGGCAACATTCTGGTTGGACAGAAACTGAGCAGTCTTCACTAAAATAGGCATAACTTTTTGTACGGTTGGAATTTTGATGCAATTCTACCACCATTGGAAAGATTACTTCCAAGGCTTCATTTTAGACACAAGAATGACCTGAAAAGGAATCCAGATGAAGGAGTTAGGCGTGCTTTATTCAGGGACCAGGACTAATTTTTGCCGTCGGCCTCTATGGGAGTGCATCGGCCACAATTGGAGCTATCGGACATAGGTCGGCCAACAGTGAGCCTAATCGGCCAAAAATGGTGTCCGGTCAACCAACAAAGTGGCTAGTCGGCTAGAAATCTCCAGAAAGCCCAAAATTGGCAGATATTTCTCCTCTAGCTGTTGTACACTGCTTCAGATATTTCCAATTGAGATATTTCGACCAAGGCTTCGCTTTTTACTATTTATGAGAGCCTTATATCTCATATTCAAGGGGTTAGAACATTTGAAAGGCTTAGAGAAAATTTGAGAGCTTCTCACTCTAGAATCCTCTCTCTCTAGAAGATTTGTGAGCAAAACTCCCTCCCTCCCTAGAATTCTCTCCTTCTCCTCTTGTTTTAGGCTTAGAAGTGAGAATTTCCTACACTTTTGCAAAGAGACCCTTAACCAAAGTTGATCATCTTTGGGCTGAGGTAGCTTGGGACTTTGTTTAAGCACCAAAAGCCTGATTTTGGCTGGTTTTGCTACTGTGCTTCAAGGTGCTTCAAGGGGAAGCACTTCTCCCTTTCAAGTTTGTTTTTGCATATTTGCTTTACCTTCCTTTTCCCATTGTTTTGGACCATTTTGAGGCTAGTTTTGAACTATGAAAAAACCAGATTTTGGGGCTCTAGAATGATGGTTTACGCCTTATTTGGCTAAAGGGTGTTTCCCTCATTTTGCTCCTTGGCTTGTAAAGCCTTTTGAGCCATCTCCAAAGCTTTTCAAACAACTTCTTTTCAGCCTAAAAACCACTGAAATCTAGTGGATTTTCAGTGGTAGAAATGTTGTTTTGAGGTCCTAAATAGGAGGGGGTGGTCCCCTCTCCTCTTGTCTTGTTTGCTTGTGTTGTTGACCCACCAAATGAGCATGTGTTTTTCTCTTTTTCTGGCTTAGTTTGAGAACTTTTTTGTGAATTTTGGGACCTACCATAACTCTGTTTTTTGGTCAGCTTGGTCACCTCTTGCATGCTTCTTGCACTTGTTGTGCAATCTTGCTCATTAGTCTTGTTAGCCTTACAAAGTAGCATGCTATTGTGGTTTGAATTAGCTTAGTTCAAGCATGTTTTTGGTGTTATTTTGGCACATTATAACTCTGATTTTGATTGGTGGACTGACCTCTTGCATGCTTTATACACTTGTAGTGTAATCCTTGTAATCTAGCCTTGCATGCTTGCTACTTTGGCTTATCATTCTAGCTCATTTTGGCTTTGCTCCAGCCTATAGTGCTATGCTCTTTGCTAGTTTCAATGCTTTCGACTCCGAGTATGCCTTGCATGTATCATTTTCATGTTTTGATGTTATTTAGCATACTATTTCAGTGCTAGAATATATGTCATTGCATCCCATTCTTCATTTGTTATATCACTTTGAAAGAGGTTTTAAGCCCTTTGTTAGTTTGAGCACGAAATCGAGGCGTTCATGCCTAATGGTTTTAGCCTTCTCTTGAGGGTTTCGACTAACCTACCGCATGTTGCTTCTTTCATGCTAAAGATGCTTGTCGCTTAGTCCGTCTTTCCATTTAAAGGACTTCTGACTTTTGGACTTAACCGGTTAAATGATTAATTGGTAATCTAAAATGAGTAAACAAATTGAATTGAAGTAAAACATGCCAATATAACATGTTTGTGTTGCATTTCATGTGTTTGGATCGGATGTTAATCCAAACAAAGGAAATGAGAGACGTTTCATACTTGAAGTGATGAAACGTGCCTCATTTCTTAGTCATTGACACCCTTGATCGTGCATGATAGGGTGGAGCTTTCATCGAGTCTATTTGTGCATTCATTGACTTGTACACATTTGGCTTCTCGTCCATCGTGCATTGTAATGCTCGGTTGGTGGCCCGAGAGTTGAGTACCATACTCCTTTGAGCTTTAGATTTGATAAGGAGTATGGTGGTACACACATTCCCTTGCAAATACACTGTCATGCCTCTGTAAGTGCTCTGTTGCAGGAAAATGAGAAATTGCAGGAAGCAGTGGCCGACCGGCCATCAGAGCTGCCGACCGGCAACCAAGGCTACCGACCGGCTATCAAAATTGGCCGATAGCCATAAACTCTGGCTGATGGCCATTCCTCTTGGCAGACCACCCCTCAACGTGGTCATAAGGTGCATCAGAAGCATCTTGGAAGTTGGCACAGTTTTCAGAAGTCTAAAAGAGTGCAAACAGAGGCATCGTGAGGCACGATATTGGATTTCCGAGCGAAGCCGACCGAGCATGCATCATTCATTATTTCGAGGCAGAGCTGTGGCAGCCTAATTTAGCTTCTTTTTCTTACTTAGTTGGTTCTACAACTTAATTAATTTGCTTAATTAGGTAAGGTTTTGTAATAATTAAGTAGCTTAGCTTAGATTAGCTTAGCTTTTATTCAAACCCTCCGTCGAGAGGGCACAATGCTATAATAAGTGTTCGTGTGTGTGATGCATGTCTTCCAACCCCACGTTATTCTCCCTGTTATATACCAGCTTTCTGTGGTTAGATTAAGGCATATTTCAATTAGCATATTTATGTTTCGCTTGCGTGCATCATTCATCTGTTTTGCATGCACCGGGCTCAGCACATCATACAAACTGCATTGTATTTCAATACCAATTTGAATACATGTTATCAAGTTGCATTTGCATGCCATTTTAGATAGCTGAGTCTATTTTAGTTGCATTTTTGCATGTGTTGCATTAGGCATCTTAACATAGCTAGGATCATGCATGATTACTGTTTTGGCTCAGAGTACACTGTGAGTGTTTACGTTTTAGCATCCTTGCATGTGTGTAAGTGACTGCCATGATAGCATGCTTGCCATGAGGCTATGTGCTTAACTGTTATAACTGCGTGGATGCCTGTGGATGAAGGTTTGATTGCCTGAATTGGAACAACTCGATGATTGTGCATTTTAAGCCCACCTGAAGTGGCAAAATCATGTTTTTCTAAGTTCACTTGAGGGTGGCAAATTCGCATCATAGCCTACTTGTCGATGGCACCATATCGGTTTGCACTTGCTGAGTTAAGTGAGTTGAAGGTTCAACTATAGGAATTATTACAAAAGGGATTTATCCATCCCAGTACTTCGCCTCAGGGAGCACCGGCTCTCTTTGTTAAAAAGAAAGATGGAGCCTTGCGACTTTGTATCGATTACAAAAGGTTGAACCGGGGTACTGTTAAGAATAAGTACCCAATGCCTCATATAGATGACCTATTTGATCAGTTGAAAGGGTCTTGTTGTTTTTCTAAGATAGACTTAAGGTCAGGTTACCATCAATTGAAGGTAAGAGAGGAGGATATCGCAAAGACGACATTCCATACATCGTATGGCCACTATGAGTTTCTTGTGATGTCTTTTGGGCTAACCAATGCTCTAGTGGTGTTTATGGATTTGATGGGGTAGGGTTGCCTTGTCCTAGATTTTGACATGATCTAGGCTGTACTATTTCAAACAACGAGTTTCACAACATCCTGGGAGTGGGTGGCATGCTGTCCTAAGTTGAAATAGTCACTATAGTTTCACTATATGGAACTAGGTCAAATGGTCGAAAGGTTACCTCAGCAAAACTACCTAATATACCTTTCACACCTAACACCGAGAAGTGAAAGGGGGATCAAGTGGTACAGTGGTAATCTAGATCCAAGGGTTGTGTTTCCAACATGGCAGAGCCCATGACCAGTCAGCCTTTTGGGCAAGCCTCCGGCAAACCGTCCAAGAATAGCAGATGGCAAACATAGTGACTTAAGCGCACCAATTCAAATGCAAATGCAAAGAACATATAAGTATAGATAAAATTTCACATTATGAGTTTGAGTCAAGCTCTCTAAATCCCCAACAGAGTAGCCAGAAACTGTAGCTTGACTTTTCATGCTCCTTTCGAATACAGACAGCCCTACAGTTCGGACTCCACCTGTGGTTCTGAATCTGATTTCACAAGTGCAATGTGAAACAATGAAAACATGGACTGCTTAGCCAGATTTTAAAGTCGCCACCTAAATATTTTGAAAAATTTAGGTAACCCGAGACTCATGCCAAAGGCCACTAATCCGTCATCACCAAAGTGTCTTGGCTCAGGAACTTAGATACGAGAGGGGAAGGTCATGAATTGAGCACCCTGCTCACCCGATCAAAGATCGGCCTCTAATCGTGATGTGATTCTTATTTACATTATATGTTCTTGTTTCGATTATTAGGCTATCTTTACTATGTGATGCATACACAAGTATAGACTAATTTGTAAAATTGGAACACTTTGATTTCATGCTTATTTGAAAATTATTTTTGATACGCGTCACTCGAAAAAAGTGAGTTTGTATGTACATTAATCAACTTGTCCCAATTTTAGAAATTAGCCTACATCCACCAGCATTCAAACAGGTATATCACATAAGTAATTAGCCTCATGGTATTATGCTTGACATGAAAACACTAACACACTCAATGCAAGATGCTAAAACTCAAAATTGCTCACCGAGTACTCCGAGCCAAGACAAAGAAAAATAATTAGAAAATATGCATGCTCCTAACTAATGCAATATGATTAAATACAACACATGCAATATGCAATTAATAGGCTCGGCTACTAACATGGTATTTGAATCAATTTGTTAGCATGCGGCTTTAAGCAAGTATTCAAAGAAGTATTAAACGACAATGCTTGTTAGGATGATGAGCCGAGCTTAATGGATGCAAGACAAGTGTATGCAAACATGGAAAATCCTAAATAAACATGATGTTTCTATGCTAACCATCATAAGTGGGTAAATAAAAAGGAGAAAGAAATGGGGGTTGGAAGACATACACATTATTACAAATTTTGCCCTCATGCAAGAGGATCCGAAGGAATGTCCGGGTGTCCGAAATAAACTAACTATTACAAAGCCCAAATGAATACTAATTAGCTAAATTACCCAACTACTTATTACATATCCAAATGAATTCTAAATTAACTAGCTATCTAATTTTATTACAACAAGGGTATTATAATAAAACTAATTACAACAATAACAACCACAATGATTAACATCAAACAATAGCAAGGAAACACATTGCTCGCATGCACAGTGTCCAAAAACTGCTCTGTCTGCCCAGACTTGCTCTGTTTCACCTTCAGTCACTGCCCCTTACTTCTGCCAAAACATACTGCTTTACTAAGCATTGATGGCCGCCCCCAAGAAGCCTGGTTGGGCCTAAAGAAGGCCGGTTGTGCCTTAATTATATGCAAAATCCTATTTTTGGGCTCTGAAGTGAAAACAGTGCTAACAGAGTTATTCTGAACTATATTTGTCCCTTCTACTTTTCTCTTTCATGGTAAGCCTTAAAAAAAGAACGAAGTCATTTCTAAAACCATCAATGAGCAAATTGATTACTTGATGAGTTAGGGCATGATTTTGGACAAAAATAATGAATGCAATGAACAATGACCACCCCTCCTTCCTATCATGGAGTCAGCTCAAAGAGGGAGGTAGAGATGCTTCAAGGTTCATCAAAACATCATGAATTGACATATGATGACCCTTAACACAATAGACTCGGCATAACGTCCTGCCAAATCCAAGCAATATAACTCATTTTCTCTATGTGGGTTGGTTCATTTTAAGCCAATTTTCTTAGTCCTTTCCATTCTTTAGTCCATTTGTCCAATATGATACTTAAGTCCTCTAAATGAGAAGAAACGTTAAACGAGAGGTGCTTCTAAACATGAAAGAAAGACTATGCCATTAACGATGAATCTCTGTAGAGATCAAGCCATTAATCGATTGAAATAACTCTCAAACAAAAGAAGAAAATGAGAAAAGAGGGAGGTTACAGAAATGAATGCAAGGTTACTTATTAAAATGGGACTCTTGACATGGAATTTAAGCAAAGAAGAGTAACAAACAACAAGCAAGCTAAAAGTGCTAATAATACAATAAGCAAGCTAATCAAAACATGAACTAATGAAAAAAACAAACTAGAACAGCCCCAAAATAGCCTTTAACAAGTAAAAATCGGTGGCCAAAAATCATTTTTAACACATAAAAAAAAAGGGAAAGAACAAGGCAAAGTAAAGCTAGCGAACGAAACCAAGGAGTGGTGGCCAACCTCTCCATGTTTTAACCTTCAAACCATATTTTTTTTTTGGCCTCTTTTAAACTTTGAAAATCAATTTTGAAAGCAAAGAAAGGGTGTAAAGCAAGGGTTTGAGCTATAGGTAAAGGTTTAAGAAAGATTGTTAACGCTAACTCTCTCTATCCTTTGATAGCTATCCAAACCCAAGCTTAGACACTTGAAAGAGGATCAAAACAATACAAAAACACAAGAACTAGATGACAAGAGATAGAAAAGAGAGCAAGAGAAGAGATAGTAAGCTTATATCTCTCAAGAAAGGTAAGCTCTTTGTTTGTGAATCAAACTTGGTCCAAACACACTCTCAAGCTTGAATTATGATGCTCAAGGCTCAACCAAGGTTCCAAGTCTAAGGTGTGAAGGCGTATATGGTGCATAGATATAGGTTAAAGTTGGTAAGCTTGCTCAAAGGTTGCTTGCACAAGAAGGAGCTCCCAAGAAGGTGTATAAGCTTCTTAGAATTTGTTCAACCCTCAAAACAGAGATACAACTTCATATTTATTGAATTTGAGCAAGAGGGGTCATAAATATCTTCAAAAATGGATAGCTAGCGGCCTCCCGCCCAGAATAGTATTTCTCGCTACCAAGACACGGCTGGCCATCAATAGCTACGACCAGCTCCAAATGAGGGACGGCTGGGCCTCAATGTGATCCCTTGTTTTTCTGCTTCAGACTCAGCATACGGTGGAAAAATACGTAAAATTGAATTTCTGGGGTACAAACAGTGGGAATATGGAAGGTTTGGGATTATTTCGGAGCTTAAACATAGCCCTTTCTTTGAGACCTTGTGTAATAACCCAACCCTCACATGTGCTTCTATCATGTTTAAGTCCCTTATTTCGTGCTTTTAAATGCTTGATGAAAACAATTTGTGATCTTATCTGTTGGACAAAAAAAAAAAAAAAAAAACATCTGTGCATTTAAAATGTTTGGAATAGAAATTGGGAGCCTTAGAGGTATGATAATCCAAAATTGATGTTATATTTGAGCTCAGCATAATTTTTAGGTAATATTAAGCATATTGGTGAAATTTCAATTCAGAATGTGTAAACTGATTCAATTTTTTCCTTATTCACATCTTATATATATATATATATCTCTATGTATTATGTATCATGTCCCTAACAACACTTTGACTTGAGAAAAGCTTGGGTTAGAGAGGGAGTTGAGAGGTAGGGTGAAGAAGAGTGATAAAGGATGTGAAGAATTTGAAGCTTTAACCCTCAAGGTACCTCAAGGTATGTAAATTTAGGTATTGTCTTGGATTAAGTTGGTTGGTGAGTAGAATTGTCTTTGATATGGAGGATTCATGGGATGTGTATGGAATAAATTGAGAGTTTGTGTTGATGTTAGTTTGATTTAGTGGTTAATTTCATTCTATTCCTTATCTAGATGAGCATGCACAATTATGGACTTAGATGATCTTAGTGTCTACAAGTCTCCATGTTTATGTTATGCTTATGAAATGCAAGGGGCAAGATTTGATTCGATTTGTTGAGATCAACATATGTTCCACCTCTTAAATCACATGATATTTGAACCATATTTTAAGCCTTTAAAGATCCATTTTAACCCTTGTGGATGCTACCAAAAAGTTGGATTTTTGAAGAATTTCGGACAAGTTTTGGGAAAAATCACCACACGTGCGGGAGTCACTGCTGCACGTGCGGCAATTAGGGCAAAATTTTGGGTTGAACACTGTCTAAAAGGCACGTACGAGGCATCACTGCCGCACGTGCGGGAGGATTTGCCACACGTGTGAGGCTCACAACCGCACGTGCGGCCTATGTTGAAAAACATGGTTTGCTTCTTTTGACCTGTTTGACCCTCTGGAATGTGTGAAATGAGTTGTTACAGCGTTCCTTTATTTACTAGAAGTTAGCGACTGAAAAACGAATATAAGAAGACATTGAACTAACTTGTGAGTTCTATGTGCATGTAGGGAACACTCTAGGAGGAAGTCGCGTCCCGCCACCACACAGTGAGTAATAGTGCAAGCAATATTGTAGACACCCCATTTTTGACCGCCCTTAAGACTTGGGCACCACTGATGCTTTACTTGGTGGAGAAAGGTGTGCAGGGCAAATGTTCAGTTTCTTCGGTAAGGAGAGAGGCAAATCCTTCAAAACACTTTGTTTAGGGGTTTGGAGTTGAAGAAGAGATGAAAGGAGAGGAGAAAAATAGTTTGGGAGAAGTTCGGCATGAATCCGAGTAGAAGCGAGTCGAGCAGCCCCCGCTGAATCGGGCTTATCTGTCTGTACACTTGAATTTTAGCTATGGGGCCACCACCATCGGAAAGCTTACTTCTGGGGCTTCATTTTGCACTCAAGAATCTCTTAAAGCCAAGTCCGTGTGGAGGAGATATGAGCAGCTGAAGTTGGGCATCATCCCGGTTGGATCGAATCTGCGCGGCTTCACCAAAATGGGCATAACTTTTTCCACAGGAGGAATTTTAATGCAAGGTTTGTGCCATTAGAAATCTAACTTCCGGGGCTTCAATCTGGACATCCACCGGCACTTTTTTACCTCATCAGACACCCATCGGCACTCTATTTATCCGACCAGCCAATATAAATTGCAGGTCGGCAATATATTGTGCCGACCGGCCATTTATTTTGCCGATGACCTCCTTTCATGGCCGATATGACCCTTTTGCACCCCTCAAGCATGGTGCATGCTAGCTGTGCCAGCTATTCTCCATTCAAACCCTCTGTTCGAGATTTTGCCTTTTGGGGGGAAACTTGATTTGTTTTCCCCCCCTTTTTTCCCCCTCTTTTCCACCCCTTTTGCTGATATATACAGTCCCTCCCCTTTAGATTTTAGGGTTACAAACTTTGTTTTGAGAGCCTTGCATCAATTCTCCCTCTCTCTCTACTCTAAGCCTCAAAACACCAAGTCCTACACCCTTTTCTTCATCACCACCTAGCACCACACTACCACTTCCATTCCAGCAGCTTGGAGGTCTTCCCAGAGGCTAGGAGGCAGCTTTTCTTGGTCCAAGAGGCAGCAAAGGATTGGTCTTCAAGGGTGAGTTGATTTCTCCCTCTTTCTAGCTCATTTTTGCAAGTTTTCTTAGCCCCTTTTGCTTGCTGTTTTGAGCTCCGACCAAAACTGAAAGTGGCATTATTTTGAGCTCTATTCCATCTTTCATTATGGGTCTTACCCTATTTGGGACCCCCATTTTGCACTTGCTTCATTACCCCTTTGTATGCCATAATCTTGCATAGTATTTTTGGCCTATGTGTAATCTGTTTCGGAGCATGATGTAAACTTTAGACAGGCTTATTTTGAGCCCTTCTTCAACATTGAAGAAGGGCTCATTACTGTTTGAGACCTCCATGTGCCACTTGTCATTATCCCCCTCTTTGGTCCCCATTTTTGCATGATTTATTAGCCTATTGAGCTTCTGTTTTTGGACCTTGGTCCGAACTGAAAGTGGCCATATTTTGACCCCTCTGCCATGTTTCATTAAGGGTCTTTGGCTGTTTGATGAATTTTTTGTATACTTTGTGTTTTGACCTCTTTTGGGCCCTACCTTGCATGGCATTTTGAGCATACTTGTATTTTGTTTTGGGGGTTTCCATAAACTGTAAGTAGTCATATTTTTGGTCCCTCTTCAGTGTTGTAGAGGAGTCTTTTTCTTTTTGGGCTTTGCATCTACCACTTGCTTCATTGCCTCCCTTGCGGAACCATTTTTGTATGATAGTGTAGTCCCACTTGTGCTTACTGTTTGGCCATGCTTTGAACTGTAAAAATGCTTATTTTGGGGCTGCCTTGCTTCTGTCTTTTCATTCCATGTACCAATTATGCATGCTTTGTATAGCTGTAAGCCATTTCATGTACCTAGCTTTGCATTTCGGGAGAAATTCCATGCATCGGGTGTCATTTCGCCTTGTTTCGGGGCTGTTTTGCCCCTTATTCTGCTACTGATTTTTGCATGTTTGCATATCATATTCCATGTCTTTGCCATGTCTCATTAGAGTGGCATTTCGGTGCCTAAGGGTCGGTCCTCGGTTTGCGTGCATGTGTGCACGTATTCCGAGTTGTCTCATTTTCATGTTATGGCCACTGATGTGGGTGTGGCTGAGGTCCACTCACATTGGTGTAAGTCCATCTTGCATTGTGTATGCCATCTTTCAATGCGTTGTGCATGTTATGTTGTTAGCATTGTGTGTGCCATGTAGTTGTATTGCATGTTTGTATGTTTGCTTGCATGCTTAGGTCGCATGTGCATTGTTGTGCATTGCCTCGCCTCTTGACCAACCATGATTGAGGTTGGGTCTCTTGTATGTTTTGTGTGCATTGCATTTGACATTGAAATGCATACTTGACTCTTTGGCTATCATGCATCGAAATGCGTGATTGGTGGCCCGAGGGTCGAGGGCCATGCTCCCTTGAGTTCATTACATGATAGGGAGTGTGTCCATGCATACATTTGCCTAAAAATTCCATGCCATACACTGCTTGCCCTCTGCTACTGCCAATTGCAGGTTCTGCAGGAAGCTTTGGCCGGTCGGTTAAATACAGTGCCGACCGGCAATCCATCAATGGCCGATACCTTCATCAGCGGCCGGTGGCCATCCCTCCCAGCCGGTGGTATTCCCCAACATCCAGAGAGCATGTCCTTAGACTTTGGCAGTCCTCAGAGGAGCAGGGCAGTGAAAAATAGAGGCAACAGTGCTATGGCAGTGAGTTTCCGGGCGATATGGGTCAAGCATGCATCATTCGCGCATCCCAAGGTGAGGGTTGTGGCCACCTTCCCTTTGCATTTAATTTGTTAATTAATTAATTGGTCTGTAATAATTAGTTAGCTCGTAGTTAATTAATTGTATTATTCTTTTGGTCCCTCCGAGCGAGGGCGAATTTGTAATAAGTGTGGGTGCGTGTGTGCATGTCTTCCAATCCCCACTTCTTTCTCCCTTTTACTTGCCTGCTTTCGATGGTTAGTATTAGGGCATATTTAATTTAGCATACCTTATGCTATGCATGCGTGCATCCATACATTTGTCTTGCATATATCGAGCTCGGCACATCGTACTAACTGCATTGTACTTCAATTCCAAGTTGAATACGTGTTAGTTGTATCATCATCTTATGCCATCTTAGAATAGCCGAGCCTGTCTAGATTGCATCTTTGCATGTGTTGCACTAGCCATTTTTAACATGAACTAGGATCATGCATGTGATTACTAACTAGTTGTTGTTTTGGCTTGGAGGACTCTGTAAGTTCTATGCTTTAGCATCCTTGCATGTGTATGAGTGTTGCCATGACAGCATGATTACCATGAGGCTAGCTGCTTATGTAATATAACTGCTTGAATGCCTATGGATGGAGGTTGAATTAACTAAATTGGGATAATGCATTAAAACTGTGAGTTTTAAGCCCACTTGAGGGTGGCAAAATCTGCATTTTAGCCTACTTGCAAGTAGCAAACCATTTTTCAAAACAAACATGCTATGTTTTATTCCAATTTAGGTGATTTGGTCTATACTTGTTTGCTGTGCGCATAACATAGTAATTCTAGGCTAATAACTGGAATAAGAACACATAACGTTTTCAAAATTGGATATCATGGTAAGTAGAGGCCGATCTTCGGATCGGGCGAGAAGGGGTGCTCATAGCTGACCTTCCCCAATCGTACCCAAGTTCTCGAGCCGAGGCAACTTTGGTGATGACGGACACGTGGCCTTTGGCACCGAGTCAGGGTTTCCTAAATTCCCCCAAAATAAAATATTTAGGTGGCGACTCTGTATTTGGCAAAGCAGTCCATGTTTGGCACTTCTTTCAAAAATCTGTTTTCTCAAAACGATTTGCCGGATTTGGACTCTTTGGTTCAGAGTAAGAACCGTGACACAAATCGAGTCTGAACTGTAGTGGGATCCCTCGCGGATGCGTTACAAATATGTATTCATTTTCCGTTAATGCTTATCGTTATCAATGTTTTGTTTTCCGTATGTTTTCTGTAAGTTCCTACATTACATAAACTTGACTGAAACGTGATGAGAATGAAATGTGAAAGGAATTTGTGCACAACTGAAGCATTCTGGGCCGAGGTCCATTCTGTTATTTCTGGGCCAATGGCCATTATGTTATTTCTGGGCCAAGGGTCATTCTGTTAATTCTGGGCTTAAGGCCGTTCTGAAAGTAACGTAGCATTGGACTACCCTTATGAGCTCTGCAGTGACATACGCATAGTTATGAGTGACGATTTAACTTACGCATTGAATTATCTTGGTATTATTATTCACTGAGCTTCGCTTACTCCGCATTTATCTGTTTCTGTAGGTAATCAGCCCGAGAGCCAGTCTTAACTCCTGAAGCTCGTTTACTTTTGTCAACCCGATATGTTCAGGCACTTAAGTGGATCCGTCCCATTTTTGTAGACTTTTGTCAAGTTTTGTAGTCTAACTACCTGTCTTGGGTTGTCTATAATTAATTAATATTTTCATCTTATACCCAATCCTGGGGGTGGATCTGTATATACGTATTTATGTAACTGATGCTCAGATGCATGTTTGATAGAGTATTATCTGTGATGATGTCTGTGATCCTGGCATGATAGTCATGGCTCAATGGAGTTTGTTTCCTGTCATGTTTTTTTTATGCTTCCGTTCAGGCCCCTATATTGTGTATATCAGGTTTAATGCCCATGTCTGCATAGGTCATGCCCGAACTTTTAGAGGCGGGTTCGGGGTGTGACACCTTGAGCCACTCACAACACCACTTCCATCATTGAGTGCACTAGGCAAAGTGCTCGAGCCTTGTGGGCGGTCAAAAATGGGGTATCTACACTAGCCTGCTACTTAAGTGGCTGGCCTACTACTTGCAAATAAAATCTTTTTTCAATCCCGGCTTCAAAGGGGTATGTATCCCTCATCCGGACTCGATTTTAGGTGATTCTTGAGTCTAAATTGAAGCCCCAGAAGTCTACTTGCCAATGGTGGTAGCCTTACATATAAATTCTAAGTGTACAAAGATATATTCCTAATTTAGTGAAGGCTTCTCATTTCTTTCTTAACGGTTTAATGCTCAACCAGTTCCCCAACTAGTTTTCTTCCATCCCCTCCTATTTCCTTCAACTCCAAACCTATAAATAAGATGTTTTTAAAGATTTTTCAAAGATTTCACCCCCTTTCCATTTATTTCCACTTTGTCCTTACTTAATTTATCGAAAAGTGCAATATTTTAAACAAAATGCGAGCCTCAGAACATCGTAGAAACATTTGGAAAAATGTTTTGAAAATGAGAGTTTTAAGATCTAAAATAGTTTTGGTCAAAATGGGGTGTAAGGTTGGGATTAGAAGCTTTCGAACAATTGCACAGCGTAACTTTTCATCATCTGGTGTTCAACCTGCAATGCCCAAGTCTTAATGGCGATAAAAAATGGGGTGTCTACAACCACGGTTATTTTTTATCCTTAGCTCGAGCGAAGGAAGTTGAGCTCGAGTGTAAAATGAGAACTTCCAAAAGTTTTGCAGACCAAGGTGTCCATTCGAGCAACCAAAGTTGCGCTCGAGTGGACTGCCTTGTTTTAGAAATTTTGACAAGTATTTTCTAAGTACATTTTGGCATCCTCATTGCATCTTAGGCATTCCTAAGCCTTAATTAAGATATGATAATGAGGATAAGAGTTTGAAACACACATTAAGAAAGAGAAATGATAAGTTAAGCACTCTTGGGACATATGTTCAAGTTTATCTATCACGTGTTTATGTAGGTCATGTGTTAGCACCCATCTGATCAATTTGTTCTTCCCAAGTGATCTATTTTGTTATCGGAGCTATCTGTGAGTAACAACTCTCTAGAGCTATATTTGATTATAAGTATTTTCAAAATGATAAGATATGATATGTTTTATGAAATGCTATTTTGTGATTCATGAATGAATGTCCTTTTTTTTCTGAAATGTATTTATGGCATTCTTTGTTCACGTGGTCCTTAGCCAGGGGTAACAATACCTTGGCTTATGTTCATGGGGGTAACAATATCGTGGCCAATATGCACGTGGCCCTTGCCCGGGGGTAACAATACCGTGGTCTATATTTATGTGGCCCTTGCCTAGGGGTAACAATAGCAAGGCCTATGTTCACGTGGCCCTCGCCTGGAGGTAACAATACCAAGGCTATTCGTGCTCAAAGATGTTGACCTTTATGGTCGTTAGTACCGACTATGCATGTGGGTCTATGACCAATCTGATCTGATAGCTAATGGATATACCACATATAACTGCTTATGAATTCTGTATAAGTATTTGAATCTAAATCTGTTTCTGATATGAATTCTGATTTCTGAATCTGTGATGGACATCATTTATAAACCCTTTACTCTGTTGTTATTCACTAGGCTCTAGCTCACTGTTTATATATATATATGTAGGTGATCAGGCGCAAGACCAGGCTCAGTGAGGATTGCCTGGAGATCTGTTTGAGTCAGCCAACTAGTGTGCCTCCCAAAGAGGTTCCAAAATGTCATATGGTCGAGATTTGTGGACATGATACAAGTTTAAGCTTAAACTGTTTTCTTTTGTTTGTTTGAACAAGCTTTTGGTTTACCAGTATCTAAGGCTGACATTCTGATGACATCATATATATATAAATGTAAGTTTTTAAATTTCCAGTCCCACGTATGTCTACATAGTTCTATGGACATGATATGTTTGTATTTGCTTCTGCTAGCCCGTGTATTTTGTTTAATCCATTCAGAGGCCTTTGGTAATCCTAAGATTACTGGTTAGTTACGGCGATAAACCTAGAGGGATGGGTTTGGATCATGACACAGCAAGCATCTAGTAAATTGCTATGAGCATTGGAAATGCGTGTCCTTGGCTTACCATGCTTAAAGGAGGTAGAGCATTGTTGGATTTCTCGTTATCATTTTGGTTCTATTTATGTATATCATGCTTAGTGATGATTATTTGGTAGAAAATGTCAGTTGACTTAGGTGGTTATGGGATGACTGTTTTATATGTATTATCTTTGTGTCCATTTGGAATGTTGTTATTTGGGAATGCAAATGAAATGGGTGTAAGTTCGGTAATCGAAGAAAACGTAATTAGGTTCTATAGATTTGTTTCGAAATTTTTTTGTCATCGAGTGAGTTTAAAATTGAAAAGGTAACAAGAAGAAAGAAAGATGGATGGTTGTGTTGTTGAACAAATTGAACATTTTTTAGAAAAATATCTATATAAGTATATCTTCATGTATAAACCGACCCTTATGTATATGGTATGACTTAAAGCATTCATGATCGTAGCTATCTGTTTATTGTTATTGCTTAGGATCATATTGGGATCCCTACTAGACTTTATGTTCATCCCACGCTACTAATCATTTTCAAGTAAATATTGAGAAGTGGCTCGAGATCGAGGATCTTTATTATCTGTCGGCCATGAGGCCTTTTATTTGTTAGTTGAATGTGGTTTTTGTAAAAAAGGTTGAACCCTGTCTCTTATATGTAATGGTGTAAGCCTGCACGCAATTCATTTAATTATAACTCATGTTACATTCATTATGTATTTGAATTAGAGAACCTTTACTTAATTGTACTTATTAATGTATTGAAGTTCCATACATCATCTCTAAAATCGTATTATAATAAAGGATTTGGTGATGGTATCCGTGAAATAAAAATGTGGGGCATTACAATTTATCTATGATTCCATTAGATTTAAGTTTTATGTGGAGGGCCCATTTACACTCAATAACATTACAACCTGGAGGTAAATTCACCAACTTCCATGTTTTATTTAAAAATAGTAAATTCATCTCATTATTTACAATCTCTCTCTAAAAAATAGCGTCATTGTAACAAGCCCGCGAGGGGGGGACCTCGCTACAGTTCGGACTCTCGATTTGTGTCACGGTTCTTAATCTGAACCAAAGAGTCCAAATCTGGCAAATCGTTTTGAGAAACAGATTTTTGAAAAAGTAGTGCCAAACATGGACTGCTTTGCCAGATACAGAGTCGCCACCTAAATATTTTAAAATGGGGGAATTTAGGAAACCCTGACTCAGTGCCGAAGGCCACATGTCCGTCATCACCGAAGTTGTCTCGGCTCGGGAGCTAGGGTACGATCGGGGAAGGTCAGCTATGAGCACCCCCTTCAACTTGAACAAGTAATCATATTCATCTTCAGCTCTATACCCTGCCATCTCTCTCTCTCTCTCTCTCTCTCTCTCTCTCTCTTGCTATGGTTTAAGGGCTGTTTGGTTTGATTTTGGGCCTTGCTTGCTGGGGCTTGCCTCCAGTCGTGGACTGGAGGGTCCAGTCTGGCCCATTGGGTCCACTTTTGGGCTCATTTTTAATAATCTGAACAATTCATATTTTAGAATTTGTTGAATACATTATCTCTGTAAAAAATCACATAATTGAATAATGAATATTATGTATTCAGATCATTTTTTTACGAATCGTTAATTTTCTGACCGTTCATTTTTTTTCAGAAAAAAGTGATCGAATATAGTATCTGTTATCCGATCGACATGATTTTTTACAGAAATAATATACTAAACAAATTCTTAAATATTAATAGTTCGAATTATCAAAAAAAAGAGTACAAAAGTATATTTAATGAGCCAAATTGGATCAAATTGTTTCAAATCTTAACCGGAGACGATCCGGATCCTTTTCTGATTTTTTTTTTTTGTCTTTTATTTGATGATTTGATTTTGACTTCAATCTACAACGTCTACATCATCGCCCTCTCCATTTATTTCCTCCGACTACCACTCCTTCGCTGGCCAAACAAAACCAAAACACCAACCAGTGAGAAAATTGCCATAAATTTTAAATAGATTATTAAATTTTTTATGAAATCTCTCCTATAAATATAAAATTTATACAAATTATCATATAAAAAAATTAATAATAACTTTAATAATTTATTCAGCTCCCTAAGGCTCACCAAGTAAACACCATGTCAATCTCTATCTCTCTCTACTTCCAAGTACTTTTCTTCTTTCTATTCTCGCCTTCAAAAACACTTCAAATTTTGGGGAAAATCACTCAACGCCACCAAAATCAATAAATACCAGAATTGTCTCCATTTTTCTAGAGAGAGAGAGTATTTTTTTAGAGAGAGAGAGAGAGGGGAGAGAGAGAGAGGGAGATGGCGTCGTCGGCGTTGACATTGAAGAAGACTGGGAGCGAAGGAGGGTCATCGGAGAGCGGAGCTGGGACGGAAGAGAGAGGGAGGTTCGAGTTCTTCGGCTGGGTCTACCATTTTCGCGTCAATTCCATCGGCCACGAGTACTATCATCTCCGCTTTCTCTTCATTCGCGGCAAGTATGTCGAGATGTACAAGCGCGACCCTCGCGAATACCCCGACATTGTAACGCATCTCTCTCTCTCTCTCTCTCTCACACACACACACACACACACACACACACACTCTATAAATATAAATAGGGACTGGATTGTCTCCAGTTGGGCAGAACAACTGGACCCAAGTAAATGGCTAAACAACCTTTCCTAC
>NW_021025067.1:1388308-1443392 GCF_004153795.1 Camellia sinensis | reverse complement strand
TGGCCAGATGTTATCACCTAGGCATCCGAAGATCCTTAATCCTTGCACCTTGTCTGACTGGAAAGCCTGGACCAAGGTGTGGCCACATCAGGCCGAGGGGTTTGCACAGCCTTAGTCAAGTTGTTTGCCTTCCTAGCCCGAGGTCATTGTCACCGCTAGTTGCCGAAGTCTTGTGGTTAGCCGATGTCAATACTTGCGAGTGCCCATTCCGAGTAGCTTTGTATGATACGCCTTGTCAAGAGCCTTGCTTGTTAAATCTATCACCTTTTTGAAGAGAAGCCAAACCAACCGTAGATCTGCCCACGGTGTCCGGAGCTGAGAGTTAAGTCAGCCGGCAGAGAGAAACCCCTCATTGTTGTATATTGTTTTGAGAGTAAGAGAGAAGCGTCTAGAAGAGGCGAGAAGTAGTTCTTGAGAGAGAGTAGATTTCCAAGCGTTGATTACCTAGAGATCCAACCGTTAGATCCGCGTTCTAAGGTTAATGCTTGATCTGCTCATGATTTCTTTATGTTTATGTTATGCATTGCAATGATTGGAAAATGATTTGTAAGCCATGCATTGCTTTGAAGTTCGGTTTTAGAAAGAGAAAATGGCATTCAGTTGTTCCTCCAAGAAAAGTCATGTTTTGATCCGAGAGGCTCTGCCTAGATCCATGTTTTTGTGTTTTGTTCTTGCAGATTTTTCAAAGTATGGGTACCAGGCCCATGGTTTTTTCAAACTCATGTCATGAAATCCCCAGATCTTGTAATAACAAGTTATGGATTTTAGCATTCCATATTCTTTCATGTCGTTTCATGCTCATGTTCTTCATGTTCTTCAAGAGGAAAACCCAGATTTTCAGACTTCATTTCCCCTAGGTGTTGATTCACCGGAACACTCCTTGCCTAGATTCACACACCTAGGCCAAGCATCGTATTCTCACCTTGGGCCTACCTTGCATGATCACTTGCACGTGAGTTATCCTTGGCCATCACATGCACCTAGACACCACTGTCACCACCTAGGCCGGACCTGGTTACACCCATGCACCGCACCTTTGTAACACCTCGGCAGACACTGCATACTAAGCCTAGGTAAACACACCTCGGGGCCAGAGGTGTGGACCCGGGTTCAAGGACCTCCCCTGGAGTTCCACCCCAGCTAGGTCATTTAGGCCTAGATCATCTCTGTGCATCCTTTCCAGACCTGGGTTTAGTTACCCAAAGAATGTTTCTCCCTAGATATTCAGGCATGTTCCCTAGGTTATTTTCGAGCATGTTTTCTCCCTAGGGGGGTGGTTTTCCAGCATGGGGTTTTCCCTAGATGTTTTCAGCATGTTTTCCCTAGGTGTTTTCAGCATTGTTTTCCCTAGATCATTTGTATCATGTGAAGGCTTGTTTTAAATGAGTGCGTTCCAATAGGACTTTGCCATCGTGTTTGTAGAGACTTGGACCTTTTGCCTTGATCCCGACGCCCAAGAAAACTATGTGGAGTGGTAATTTTTTAATAAAGTTTGGTTATAAAGTTTTGGACAAAGCCTTGCTTTGTTTTAGAAAATATTTGATCAAGCATGAATGATTATCTCGTATTTGTGTATCAAGTATAGCTTTGTTTTTGATGAACATTTTGGAAAGTCCTCCATGCTAGGGGACTCTAAGCCATGTAGCACCATGTTTGAGAGATCTCTGTCATCGACGGTCTATGAACGGATGGCCCACCGACGTTGTTGAACGGGTGGATTTGTCTAATCGATTCCGGGTCGATTATTCCTTGTCTTGGTCCGAAATGTCATCACCCCATGTATTATGTAGATGTTATTTAACATCCCAAGAAAGATTTGAAAGACCAAGATTTGATCGATGACTTGATTCATCCATGTTTGAACAAGCTATGATATATGTATGTTTTGACAAGGACCTGGAAATCATTCATTTAACCCCTTTATTACTTGTACCATTCACTGATATCCAAGCTCACCCTCCCTATGTATATATGTAGGTAATAAGCAAAGAGGTCGGCTTCGCCAAGATGTGTGTTTTGTATGTCTGTTTTGGTCGGTGTAAGGATGCGGCAAGTCCTGAAGATCATGTTTCCATGTTTGTATTTCAGTGTGTTATAATTTATGTCGCTTGAGAAGCCCTTTGCCAAAGATGTAACATGTACTTTTGTAATCAAGTTATAATTATGTAAGATGTATGCCATTCCATTTGGACTATGCACTCGTCTTATGGACCACTTGTATTTTTAGATTATTGCTTCCGCACTTGTTGAGCCCCGTATATGTACTCTGATTGTGTGTGAATTTTGTAAGTCGGCCTTCCGGTAATCTCGGATTACCTGGCAACACGGCACCAAAACTACAGGGGCGGTTTGGGGCGGTGACAGGCCCCGTGGCCAATAACTAAGAAGATCCACATCTTGTAACACATCCTGCTTAACACCTGAAAAGATTCAGGAGACAAGTGATGAACAATATAGTCCAGTAGGGATCTCTACATGATCCTCAACCAATAACAACTTACAGATAGCGTATGATCATGAATGCTCAATCTCGTACTAGAATAATAATGTGGTACTTTATATAAAAGTATACGTAAGTATAAGCGTTTTCTTTCAAAACAGTCTATCCAATCAGTTTGCCTTAAGCAATTTCATCTTTCAATTCATTTTATTTACCCTTGTTGCCCAAATTTTTCGCAACAATAACCACTTCTTAGGAAATCAATTCTCTAAGCCCATTATCTCTCCCATTTTCCATACTTACAACAGATTTTTATTTTTTCCAAAATATAACTTTTCAAATACACGATTTTCCTTTGCACTTTCCCAAAAATCTCACATATGGCATTTGTTTGTTTCCAATACATTCATATCTATACCATGCATGCCTTTAAATAGAATGGAGATAACAAATTCATCAACATGTATATAATCAAACAAATGGAGGCAACGTCGGCCCTTTCAAAATTGCAACCATCACCAATTCCATGATATACTCAGACAGACTGAGACAATAATAATAAAGCTCTACTCTACCAGTTAAGTCAGTTCTCCAGGCGCTAGCTGGAAGTGGCGGTACCTTTGATTATAAGCTCAATAAGTTCTCTAGCCGCTAACTGGAAGGTGGCAGTACCTTTGATTATAAGCGCAGTCTATAAACACAATAAATTACAAAACAAGCAGAGCATAACCAACAGGTGTAATACATACACCATGAACTATCAGAATACAAAAGCTACGTGTTAAAAGTATTATGAACACATAGTGTTGTGGAAGTACATCACTTATCTCCTCCCCATAAACCCTTCCCTAACAATTATACATATATAATGTATCTTAGCACTTCATTTGTAACAATGTTCAATCAACACAGGTGTAATACAAACACGACAATTCAACGCAACCATGTCATCCTCCACCGATGACCAAGGACAAAACCTCTAGACGCATGATTTTAGTACATCTATTATAAAGACTCAACTCTCACGAGATCTTAAACCCAACAACGACACTAGTATGATAGGTGAGGGTAAAACCCCTAAATGTTTGTATTCAACACTCAAGATACAACTCTTCAATTCTCATATTCATTTTCTAAAACTCACATGGAGTTAACATTACATTACCCATTTCCAAGATCGACTTCCAGGATTTTCCAATTCCAAAACCTCTTTTTCATTTCATAAAATTAAAATTATCATTCCTTTCATAATTTTCCAAATCAATTATGCAAACCAATTCATAACAGTAAATTAAGGCTTTTTCTTCTTTCAACAATAATATACTAATTTACACCCCAATTAGTCCAAATCACCATCAATGATAACAAACCCATTTTTAAGCAACCAACCCTAGGTTCACCCTCATGATTTTCAAACAAACCGAACATGGATATGATTTTCATGCAATACAAAATTACCACATGTCTATCTATAGACGAAGCATTGTAAAAGAACAAGGAAATCCTTACCTCAAACTCGGAGCTCAAAGGGAGAAAATGAAGAATTTCGAGATGCTCCAAATCCCAAGATTTTCGGATCAAAACGTAGCCCACAATGAGATCAACACTTTTTACAAAGGCCCAAGAATAGGGGATCACTCCTACTAGATCAAACCTTAGAGAGAAGTTGGTATTTTAGAGAGAGAGGCTCTCCAATGGAGTTTTGAAAAAGTAAGAGAGAGAAAGGAAATCAAAAAGTGATCCAAAAAGGTGAAGTCCCGAAGTGATATACAAACAGGTCCGCTCGAACGGAAAATAGGACGCTCGAGCGTCAAGCACAAAAACTGGACCCGCTCGAGCGTGAAAAAGGTCCGCTCGAACGTAGATTCACCACCTCCAGTACTTTCATGGACACAGAACACCCGCTCAAGCGCAAAGAGGCCCGCTGGAGCGCAACCCGCTGGAGCGTGAAAAACAACCCTACAATACTTTTGCAGAGGCACATATACTGGAAGTGTGTAAACTCTGCTCGAGCGCAAAGATACCCGCTCGAGCGGACAACCAAAAAAAACAAACTCCGCTCGAGCGCAAAAGTATCCACTCGAGCGTACCACCAAAAATCTGGGCAACGAGGAATGAGACCAAAGCTCAACCAACCTGTAACAACTCTGCCCAAAACATTTTTAAACTCACTTACTAAGAGTTAAAGGATGGAAATGCAACACAGACAACAACCATCAACCACGAAATCGAGTCCGGAATAAAAAAAAAGAGGAAAGGGGAAAACCGGGATCACTATATAGTATCTATACTATATATTAAGTAAAAGGGGGTTTTTAACCCCCAAGGCTTGTGGGAGGTCCAATATGCTAATCCTAATTTTCTAATTTTTTGTTTTTTTAAAAAAAAAATTAACCTCAGCATTTATTAACTTCTCTCAACCCACAAGACTTTTTGACTTCTCTCATAATTACTGCAGTACCTTTTCCAAAACAAATAATTTGTATATTAAAAAAAAATTCAAACAAATATAAATATCTATATCTATATCTATCTATTTATTTATATCTATCTCTAACCTACAAGTTTTGTGGGAGTTCCAATATCTAAACCTTAATTTCTTAATTTTTTTATTTATTTTTTTTAAAAAAACTTAGCACTTATTAAATTCTTCCAAATCTTTTTAACTTCTCCAACACACACACTTTTTTTAACTTTTCACATACCTATTGCAAACAATGAGTCTCCTTTTTGTTTTCTCCTTCTTGACTTCTCACTTCTATACTTTCAACTTCAGTGATCATGTATGCAAACAGTAAGTGTTCTTTTTGTTTTCTCCTTCTTGACTTTTCCTTTTGTTTACTGTTTTAATATTGTAGTTAGATAGTGTATAAAAATATTTGTGATTTTTCTAGCGGATAAAAAATTATAATTTGATTTTTTAATATGATTGAAGTTAGATAAATATAAACCCTCACAAAGAGAAAAATGTAATTATAATTAGTTGAATGATTCTTTTTTTTTTTTTAAATGTGATTGTAGTTAGTTTAATAGTTCTTTTTTTTCATTTATTTATTTTATTATGGGAAAAATGTGATGTGATTGTAGTTTGTTTAATGACTCTTTTTTTTAATATGATTGTTGTAGTTAGTTCAATGGTTTTTTTTTTTAATATTATTTAATCTTTTTATTTACTATTTTAATTTTATTTTTAATATGATTGAAGTTAAATAAACATAAACACTCACAAAGAAAAAAATGTGATTGTAATGTGATGTGATTGTAGTTTGTTCAATGGCTCTTTTTTTAAATATGATTGTTGTAGTTAGTTCAATGGTTTTTTTTTAATGTTATTTAATTTTTTTATTTACTATTTCAATTTTATTTTGAAAATGATTGAAGTTAGATAAACATAAACACTCATGAAGAAAAAAAAGTGATTGTAGTTAGTTCAATGGTTCTTTTTTTTTAATGTGACTGTAGTTAGTCAATGGTTCTTTTTTTCATTTATTTATTTTATTATGGAAAAAATGTGATGTGATTGTAGTTTGTTCAATGATTTTTTTTAATATGATTTAATCTTTTATTTACTATTTTAATGATTTTTCTTTACAATTATTTATGAAAAAAATATGATTATAGTTAGATAGCATAAAAATATTTGTGATTTGATTTTATTTTTTTCTGATTTGATTTTTAAAGTACCAATTATTGATAATGATTAGATTGTATTTTGAAAAAAAAAATTGTAATTGATTTTTTTAACTCACTGTGTTTGAATCGCCATGCTTGTTTTCATTTTTCAAAAAACACTTTTCAAAAAATTCTACTTTCTTATTTTCCGTATTTTTTTGTTTTTACTGATTTTTTTTAATATTTTAAACAACTTTTTTACTTTTTAGACACATCTAACATAAATACACCTAAAAAGTAAAAAAAATGTAAAAAATATATTTTAAAAATTCACTAAATACCAAAAATACAAAAAAAAACATACAACAATTCAGTACATATTTTATATTTTTATGTATTTATTAATTTTTTAAAATATATTTTCACAAATTTTTTACTTTTTAGATACATCTAAGTAAGGTGCATCTAAAAAAGTAAAAAAATGTTTAAAATTTTAAAAATATTCACTAAAAACAAAAAAATACGAAAATCAAAAAACTCAATTTTAAAAAAACTTAATCCAGAAAACTCAAACCAAACACACTGATTGTGTTTTTTTAACTATCAATTCACTTAATTTGTGATTTGATTTTTAACTCACTGTGTTTTTTGAAAAACAAAATGGATTGTACTCATTAGGGTCACATAATGTACCAATTATTGATGATGATTAGATTGTATTTTGACCCCAAAAAAATTATAATTGATCTTTTCAATTCACTATGTTTTTTGGAAAATATATTATTGGGTTTTTTAATTATTAATTACTGATGATGATTAGATAGCATTAAAAAAATTGTGATTTGTATGATTGAAATTATATCCTTTTGTTTATAATTTTATTTTTTAATATGAATGAAATTAACTTACAAAAAAAAATGTGATTGCAGTTTGTTCAATGGCTATAAATAATATTTTTATTTACTATTTTAATAGTTCTTTTTTTCAATTATTATTTTTTATTATGAGAAAAATATGATTATAGTTAGATAGTATTCAAAAAATTGTGATTTGTATGATTGAAGTTATATCTTTTTGTTTATAATTTGATTTTTTTAATATAATTGAAGTTAGATGAACATAAACACTCACAAAAAGAAAAATGTGATTGTCGTTTATTCAATACTACTAAATAATCTTTTTATTTACTATTTTAATGGTCCTTTTTTTGAATTATTTTTTTTATTATGAGAAAAATGTGATTGTAGTTAGATAGCATTAAAAAAAATGTGATTTGTATGATTGAAATTATCTCCTTTTGTTTATAATTTAATTTTTTAATATGATTGAAGTTAGATAAACATAAACACTCAATGGGGTTTTTAAGGAAAATGAGGTTTTTAACCCCAATGCTTGTGGGAGCTTCAATATCCCAATATGAATTTTCCAAATTTTTTATTAAAAAAAAAACTGAACATTTATTGATTTGATCAAAATCCCCTGATCAACATTTATTAACTTTTTTCAATCTACATGCCTGCATTTATTGATTTGGTCAAAATCTCCTGATCAACATTTAAAATCCCCTCATACAAATAATTATAGATACAATCTATCTATACTATATATTAAGCACAGGGGGGTTTTAACCCCCAAGGCTTGTGGGAGCTCCAATATCTCAATCCTAATTTTCTAATTTTCTGATTTAAAAAAAAAACCTCAGCATTTATTAATTTCTCCCAATCCCCATGTCTTTTGGGAGATTTGGTCAAAACCCCCTCATAATTAAACTTTAATGCATTAAAAACTAGCATAAACAAAATTCCTTGAAAATTTCAACACATCTATCTATCTATATTATATTATCTATATCTATATCTGTATCTATATCTATATCTATCTATCTATCTATATCTATACTTCTATACTATATATTAAGCAAAAGGGGGTTTTTAACCCCAAGCTATGTGGGAGCTCCAATCTCCCAATCTAAATTTCCTGATTTTTTGATTTAAAAAAAAATCTTAGCATTTATTAACTTCTTCCAACTCCCAAGTCTTACTCTCATAATAACACTTTAATGCATTAAGAACAAGCATAAAAAAAATTCTTTGAAATCCAACACATATGAATTCCTTAAAAAATCCCAACACATATGATTATTATCCCTCATAATAACACTTTAATGCATTAAAAACAAGCATAAAAAAAATTCTTGAAAAGTCCAACACATATGATCATTATCAAAATATTAAACTTTAATATAATATAATAAAAAAAAGACATTTAATTCCTTGAAAAGTCCAACACATATGATTATTATCAAAATATTAAACTTTAATATAATATAAAAAAAATGAGAAAAAGAAGACATTAAAAAAAAAAAGCATTTAAAAATCACAATTCACATATATAGATAATTGTAAACACAATCCGTGCATATATAGATAGTTAGTTCAATGGTTCTTTTTTTTCATTTATTTTTTTTTATTATGAGAAAAATGTGATGTGATTGTAGTTTGTTCAATAGTTCTTTTTTTTTTAATGTGATTTAATCGTTTTATTTACTATTTTAATGATTCTTCTTTACAATTATATTTTTTATTATGAAAAAAATATGATTGTAGTTAAATAGCATAAAAATATTTATGATTTGTATGATTGAAGTTATCTCCTTTTTGTGATTTGTATTTGGTCTAGCTAAAAAAAAATTATAATTTGATTTTTTTTATATGATTGAAGTTAGATAAACATAAACACTCACAAAGAGAAAAATGTGATTGTAATTAGTTCAATGGTTTTTTTTTTTTTAATGTGATTGTAATAAGTTTAATGGTTTTTTTTTTTTTTTTTCATTTATTTTTTTTATTAAGGGAAAAATAAGATTTGATTGTAGTTTGTTCAACGATTTTTTTTTTAATGTGATTGTATTGTAATTAGTTTAATGTTTTTTTTTTTTGAGAGTTTAATTGATAGTTAAAGTACCAAAAAAAATATTTAAATACCGTTGAACAGTCACAGTGATTGTAATTGTAATGGTTCTTTGATGACTTCAAGCTGACTAATTTTGATGTTCAAATCTCGGCAAAGCTCGGTTGATTGGTTCTTGGAAATACTGAAGTGACATAAAGATAGCTTCCTGTTTACCAAAAGATCATTATTGTTAACACATGTTGATAGACAATTCTTCATGCAATGGAAAATTGATAAGTGAGATCAACAATAGTGCACCTCTGTTCGAAATGTTCTACTCCCTTGATTTGGACAAGTGTTCCAGTATGAATCAAATATTTCTTGCGCATTTTTCCCCTGCTAAACAAAAGTAACACGTGATTTAAGAAAAATGTGAGTTTTTAATTTTAATTTTTTTTTTGGTGATAAATGTGAGTTTTTAATCTTTTAATTTTTGGTTTTATTTACCTCTTTTTTTTCTTTTTTTTTTCTTCTTCCTTTTTCGGCATTCTGCTTTATTGGCTCATCTAGCAAGTTTAAGTCATCACTTTAATAAAGCAACTTTAAAGATGCCTCTAAGTATGACTTCAAAGTTGACAAGCAAAATCAAAACAGTATAGCAATTATTGATGATGATTAGATTATATATTTTTTAAAAAAATTGTAATTGATTTTTTTGTGATGTGATTGTATTTTTAACTACCAATTGATTTAATTTGTGATTGGGTTTTAATTCATTGTATTTTTAACTACCGATTGTATATTAAAAAATATCTAAAATAAATATAAATTCTTATTAAAAAATAACAGGTTGTAATTGCAAAAAATAAAAAATAAAAAATTACACTAAAAAAATTAATTTTTATATTAAAAAAATATCTAAAACAAATGTAATTTTTTATTAAAAAATAACAAGTTACAATTGTGAAAAAAAATAGAAAAAAAATTACACTATAATTAGGAAATTACACACCCTTTTCAAGCCTTCCATTGTAATTTTATTAAAAAATTACACTGTTATAAAAAAGTTGAATAACATTATGATCATATTATTTGTCGTCACTGCATACATTTTGATACTGATATTATAACGAGGTAATTTTCTTTAAGTAAATAATTGATACGTGATAATTCAAACTTAACAAATGTGTTAATTTTTTATTAGGTACAATATTTTCTTTTAACAAATTTTTTTTTTTGTTTTTTGTTTTTGATTAGATATAATGTTAACATTGTGGTCAAAGACAGTACTGGTTCAATAAATCTTACCGTTCAAGATAAACGGACAGAGTTTATCTTGCGATGTCAACCCTCATATTTGAGGAATATGATATCAAAGGTGGGAAATTATAAAATTTATTATAAATAACTTATTCTTCCATTTTCAAACAAAATGTTATAATTCCACCTGAGATTCTTCGACAATATCTGGTTGGTCGTCAAGCCACCCTGTAACCTCTGCTGACTCCTCAAAATCAGACCAGTTGACTGCCACGCCCCTTGGATCTTGTTCATTGAAAAACTGGAGGTTAGCAAAATTCCCCTCCACAGCTGCCAAGTCATCTATCCTCTGACGAAACGTATCCCCCTGTATCATACAAAGCTCTGCCCCTGCCGGCAATTCCACATTTGGCCCAACCTGGCCTACTAACAGAATGTAGTCACTCGGACTGCATACCTTCTTAGCAAATCTCCTAGATTCCTCAGATTCTGACTCAACAATCCCATTCTCCACTGAAGTCTCCCCTGTTCTGTCTTCGACAGTCACCACCATGGGTTCGGGTTGGGTTCTGAAGATGTCCAACATGCACAAGTCAATGCAGTCAGGAAGGAGCACATCCGGCTTGGGTAGGTAGGACGGGGTAATATATATGCTAGGATCGTAAGACACGACCCCAGTCTGGATAAAGTTGATGCGTTTGGGAGGTGGGGCTTGGTTATGCGGTGGGAGAGGGTTGGTTGTGACATTAGGTTTTTCTGGAGGCACAATCACTTGTTTGTCAATGAGGTCTTGAATCTCATGACGCAATCTAAAACATTGGTCGGTGTCATGACCGTGTTGTTGGTGATATGTAGTATTTTGCCGGGTTATGAGAGGGTGGGAGTGGATTTGGCAATGGCCTCGGCTCCAGGGGCTTCAAGTGCCCTTTTCTGATTAAAACCCCCAGAGCTTTGGATAGGGGCATATATAATGGGGTGAAGGTTCTTTGGCCTCGAGGTTGGAATTTGGTTGTCTGTGTATTGCTTCCGGACGCACCGGAGAAAGGTGTAGCTGCCATGGGTCTTGGAGGGGGAATGGTGGTGACCATGCTTACTTCTGAAGTTCTATTATTTGCGGTGTTGGGATTGTTAAATTATTTTTATAAAATATCTAAAAAAAAATTATGTATTAAAAAAAAATCTAAAACAAATATAAATTCTTACTAAAAAATATCATGTTGCAATTGCGAAAAAAAGAGAAAAAAAAAATTACACTATAAAAAAATAATTTGTATATTAAAAAATGTCTAAAACAAATATACATTTTTATTAAAAAATAATAGGTTGCAATTGCGCACACAGAGAGAAAGAGAGAGAGAGAGAGAGAGAGAGAATACACTATGCATTTCAATAAAATCTAAAAAAAATAATTTCTATATTAAAAAAATATCTAAAATAAATATAAATTCTTATTAAAAAATAACAGGTTACAATTGTAAAAATAAAAAATAAAAAAAAAAAAAAAAAATTACACTATAAAAAATAATTTGTATATTAAAAAAATATCTAAAACAAATATAAATTTTTATTAAGAAATAACAAGTTACAATTGTGAAAAAAAAAAGAGAAAAAAAATTACACTGTAATTAGGAAATTACACACCCTTTTCAAGCCTTCCATTATAATTTTATTAAAAAAATTACACTATTATCAAAAAGTTGAATATCATTATGATCATATTATTTGTCGTCACTGCATACATTTTGATACTGATATTATAACGAGGTAATTTTCTTTAGGTAAATAATTGATATGTAATAATTCAAACTTAACAAGTGTTTTAATTTTTTATTAGGTACAATATTTCCTTTTAACAATTTTTTTTTTTGTTTTTTGTTTTTTGATTAGATATAATGTTAACATTGTGGTCAAAGACAGTACTGGTTCAATAAATCTTACCGTTCAAGATAAACGGACAGAGTTTATCTTGCGATGTCAACCCTCATATTTGAGGAATATGATATCAAAGGTGGGAAATTATAAAATTTATTATAAATAACTTATTCTTACATTTTCAAACAAAATGTTATAATTGCAAATTTTTATAGGATAATGGAGTTAGAATGATTAAAGATTATATTGCGCCATGCTAAGACTGTGCTTATGCATTTATTATACCTGTACCAATAATGCTACGTCAACTAGATTGTGCATTGTGCATGAATTTTGTTTTAAATATAGATTAGTTTAAAAAATGTCTATACCTTTTACAAGGTAAAAAATATATATAATATGTAAGTATAATATTTTTACTATATAATATTTTATAAGAATATAATATATGTGTTGTTTATCAATTATAATATTAACTATTATGTTGATAATGCATGAATGTTGATAGAAGACCTTAATTATAATATATCTTATTTATTTAGTGAATTTCGAACAAATATAATAAATTTTCATTTTCATTACTTCAATTATAAAACATCAATATTTTCTTTCAAAATTACGTATATTTTATACTAATAATTTAAAAATATGTCTGACATAATCAAAAATAATTTTTTAAAATCTAATCTCGTGCATAGAATTTAAAACAAATATAAATATTTATATCTATATGTATCTATTTATTTATATCTATCTCTACCACAAATTTTGTGGGAGTTCCAATATCTGAACTTTAATTTCTTAATTTTTTTGATTTTTATATTAAGCAAAAAGGGGTTTCTAACCCCCAAAGGCTATGGGAGCTCCAATATGTCAATCTTAATTTTCTAATTTTTTGTTTTTTTTAAAAAAAAAATTAACCTCAACATTTATTAACTTTTCTCAACCCACAAGATTTTTTGACTTCTTTCATAATTACTGCAGTACCTTCTCCAAAACAAATAATTTGTATATTAAAAAAAATTTAAAACAAATATAAATATTTATATCTATATGTATCTATTTATTTATATCTATCTCTACCACAAATTTTGTGGGAGTTCCAATATCTGAACTTTAATTTCTTAATTTTTTTGATTTTTATATTAAGCAAAAAGGGGTTTCTAACCCCCAAAGGCTATGGGAGCTCCAATATGTCAATCTTAATTTTCTAATTTTTTGTTTTTTTTAAAAAAAAAATTAACCTCAACATTTATTAACTTTTCTCAACCCACAAGATTTTTTGACTTCTTTCATAATTACTGCAGTACCTTCTCCAAAACAAATAATTTGTATATTAAAAAAATTGAAAACAAATATAAATATTTACATCTATATGTATCTATTTATTTATATCTATCTCTAACTCACAAATTTTGTGGGAGTTCCAATATCTGAACTTTAATTTCTTAATTTTTTTGATTTTTTTTGAAAAAAAAAACATAGCACTTATTAAATTCTTCCAAGTCTTTTTAACTTCTCCAATACACACACATTTTTTAACTTTTCACATACCTATTGCAAACAGTGAGTCTCCTTTTTGTTTTCTCTTTCTTGACTTCTCACTTCTACACTTTCAACTTCAGTGACCACGTATGCAAACAGTAAGTCTTCTTTTTGTTTTCTCCTTCTTGACTTTTCCTTTTGTTTACTGTTTTAATATTGTAGTTAGATAGCGCATAAAAATATTTGTGATTTGTCTTGCGAATAAAAAATTATAATTTGATTTTTTAATATGATTATAAACCCTCACAAAGAAAAAAATGTGATTATAATTAGTTGAATGTTTCTTTTTTTTTTTTAATGTGATTGTAGTTAGTTTAATAGTTCTTTTTTTTTATTTATTTATTTTATTATCGGAAAAATGTGATGTGATTGTAGTTTGCTCAATGGCTCTTTTTTTTAATATGATTGTTGTAGTTAGTTCAATGATTTTTTTTTAATGTTATTTAATCTTTTTATTTACTATTTTAATTTTATTTTTAATATGATTGAAGTTAAATAAACATAAACACTCATAAAGAAAAAAATGTGATTTTAATGTGATGTGATTGTAGTTTGTTCAATGATTTTTTTTTAATATGATTGTTGTAGTTAGTTCAATGGTTTTTTTTAATGTTATTTAATCTTTTTATTTACTATTTTAATTTTATTTTTAATATGATTGAAGTTAAATAAACATAAACACTCATAAAGAAAAAAATGTGATTGTAATGTGATGTGATTGTAGTTTGTTCAATGACTTTTTTTTAATATAATTGTTGTAGTTAGTTCAATGTTTTTTTTTCTAATGTTATTTAATCTTTTTATTTACTATTTTAATTTTATTTTTAATATGATTGAATTTAGATAACATAAACACTCACAAAGAAAAAAATGTGATTGTAGTTAGTTCAATGGTTCTTTTTTTTAAATGTGATTGTAGTTAGTCAATGGTTCTTTTTTTCATTTATTTATTTTTTTTATTATGGGAAAAATGTGATTTCATTGTAGTTTGTTCAATGGTTCTTTTTTTTAATGTGATTTAATCTTTTATTTACTGTTTTAATGGTTTTTCTTTACAATTATTTATATAAAAAAATATGATTGTAGTTAGATAGCATAAAAATATTTGTGATTTGATTTAGTTTTTTTCTGATTTGAATTTTAAACTACCAATTATTGATAATGATTAGATTGTATTTTGAAAAAAAAAATTGTAATTAATTTTTTTAACTCACTGTGTTTTTTGAAAAAAAAAATTATTGTGTTTTTTTTAACTATCAATTCATTTGATTTGTGATTTGATTTTTAACTCACTGTATTTTTTGAAAAACAAAATGGATTGTACTCATTAGGGTCACATAATGTACCAATTATTGATGATGATTAGATTGTATTTTGACCAAAAAAATTATAATTGATCTTTTTAACTCACTATATTTTTTGAAAAATAAATGGTAAATAAACATAAACACTCACAAAGAAAAAAATATGATTGTAGTTAGTTCAATGGTTCTTTTTTTTAATGTGATGGCAGTTAGTCAATGGTTCTTTTTTTCATTTATTTATTTTTTTTATTATGGAAAATGTGTGATTTGATTGTAGTTTGTTCAATGGTTCTTTTTTTTAATGTGATTTAATCTTTTATTTACTGTTTTAATGATTTTTCTTTACAATTATTTATAAAAAAAAATATGATTGTAGTTAGATAGCATAAAAATATTTGTGATTTGATTTGGTTTTTTTCTAATTTGATTTTTAAACTACCAATTATTGATAATGATTAGATTGTATTTTGAAAAAAAAAATTGTAATTGATTTTTTTAACTCACTATGTTTTTTGAAAAAAAAAAATTATTGTGTTTTTTTAACTATCAATTCACTTAATTTGTGATTCGACTTTTATCTCACTGTATTTTTTGAAAAACAAAATGGATTGTACTCATTAGGGTCATATAATGTACCAATTATTGATGATGATTAGATTGTATTTTGACCAAAAAAAAATTGTAATTGATCTTTTTAACTCACTATGTTTTTTGAAAAATAAATTATATTAATTACCAATTGACTTAATTTGTGATTGATTTTTTTAATTATTGATGATGATTAGATAGCATTAAAAAAATTGTGATTTGTATGATTGAAGTTATCTCCTTTTGTTGAAGTTATCTCCTTTTAGCATTTAAAATTCCTCATGCAAATAATTATAGATACAATCTGTGTATAGTTACTGCAATATCATTTTCAACTTCTCTCATACACTATGATTAGTGATAAGACTGTTAAATTATTTTTATAAAAAATCTTTAAAAACATAATTTATATATTAAAAAAAATCTAAAATAAATATAAATATCTATAATTATCCCGTGCATAGCACGGGTAATAGGCTAGTATATAATTACTGCAGTACCCTTTTCAACTTTTCTCACACTATAGTTAGTGATAAGATTGTTAAATTATTTTTATAAAAAATCTTAAAGAACATAATTTATATATTAAAAAAAATCTAAAACAAATATAAATATCTATAATTATCTCGTGTATAGCACGGGTGATAGGCTAGCATTATATAAGGAAAATGGAATTTTTAATTTACAAGCCTTATGAGAGTTCTAATATCCCAATCTTAATTTTTTAAATTTTTTATTTTAAGAAAAAAAAACTCAGTATTTATTGACTTCTCCCAACCCACTTTTTGACTTCTCCTATATCTACTCCTACACCCTTTTCTACTTCTCCCATACACTATGGCTAGTGATGAGATTGTTAAATTATTTTTATAAAAAAATCTTTAAACAAATAATTTGTATATTAAAAAAATATCTAAAAAATATAAATTCTTATTAAATCTATCTGTCGATCTATCTATCTATCTATCTATCTATCTATCTATCTATCTATCTATCCATACTATATATTAAACAAAAGGGGGCTTTTTAACCCCAAGCCTTGTGGAAGCTCCAATCTCCCAATCTAAATTTCTTGATTTTTTTATTTAAAAAAAAAAATCTTAGCATTGTAGACGTCCCCGAACGTCCCGGGAGGAAAATCTCGTTTTGTTCATATGGGCTCACTACAGTTCAGGACTCAAATGTCACGGTCTTGTATCTAATCTCGCAGAGTGCAATGCAAGACCGATGAATCATCAAAGAGTCCAAATCCGGCAAATCGTTTTTGAAAACATATTTTTTTTTAAAGAAGTGCCAAACATGGACTGCTGTGCCAAATACAGAGTCGTCACCTAAATATTTTATTTTGGAGAATTTAGGAAACCCTGACTCGTTTGCCTAAGGCCACGTGTCCGTCATCACCAAAGTTACCTCGACTCGGGAACTTGGGTACAATTGGGGAAGGTCACTTCGTGAGCACCCCCGCTGGCCCGATCAAAGACCGGCCTCTACTAACCATGATATCGAGTTTTGAAAACATTATGTGCTCTTATTCTGGTTATTAGCCTAGATTTACTACGTGATGCACACAGCCTACAAGTATAGATTGGATCGCCTGAATTGGAACAAAACACCTCATGTTTGCTTTTGAAACGGTTTGCTACTCGCAAGTAGGCTAAAATGTGAATTTGCCACCCTCACGTGGGCTTAGAAAACAAGATGATTTGCCACTCTCAAGTGGGCTTAAAACTCACAGTCAATGCATTATTCCAATTCAGATAATCCAACCTTCACCCACATGCATTCAGGCAGGTATATCACATAAGCAATTAGCCTTATGGTAAACGTGCTATCATGGCAGTCACTCACACGCATGCAAGGATGCTAAAGCATAAACACTTACCAAGTACTCCAAGCAAAAATAGAAACTAGTTAGTAATCAATGCATGATCCTAGTTCATGTTAAGATAGCTAATGCAACACATGCAAAATGCAACTAGAAATAGGCTCGACTATCCTAAGAATGGCATATGAGATGCTACAGCTAACACGTATTCAACTTGGAATTGGAATACAATGCAGTTAGTATGATGCGCTGAGCCCGGTGCATGCAATACAGATGAATGATGCAAACATGCAAGTATAAGTATGCTAATTGAAACATGCCCTAATCTAACCATCATAAGCTGGTAAATAAAAGGGAGAAAGACGTGGGGTTGGAAGACATACACCACTCACACGACCACTTATTACAATTGTACCTCCGCTCGGAGGGTCCGAATAAATATTACACAACCAAAATGGATAATATCTCACAGCTAATTATTACACAATTCTAGCTAATTAACAAATCAACTAAGTAAGCAATAAACTAGCATGCAAACTATGTAGAATGGACTGCCTCAGCTCTGTTTTGGATGACAATGGATGCATGCATGCTCGAGTCGCCTCGTCGGAAAATCCATCGCGATGCCTCGTCTCGCCTTTGTGTGCAATTTATTTCAGAAACTTGCACGAAGCTCCAAGAGGCTGAAACTCCACTCTGGGAAATTGTGGGAGGGCTGCAGACCAGCCAATGACATGGGAGACCATTGTCGACCACCCTTTGTGGTGGAGCCCAAAAAAGGTGGTCGGCCTACTAGAAAACCTAGTCGGCCGACCACTTTCTGCCCCTGGATTCTGGTTTTCTGCAACACAAAGCAATAGGGAGGCATGGCAAGGTATTTTCAACAAATGTGTGCTCGACCACTCTCCCCATCATAGCATGGGCTCTAGGGAGTGTAACGCTCGATCCTCGGACCACCAATCACGCATCTCGATGCATGATGGCTGAGGAGTCGAATTGCACGACTTAATGTGACATGAATGCACAAATAAACATCTAAAGCCAATAACTCTATCATGGATAGTCAAGAGTGTCGGCGACCGGAAATTGAGATACGTTTCGTTACTTTGAGTACGAAACGCCCCCTTGTTTCCCGTGTTTGGACTAACCCTACTCCAAACACAATGCAATGAGATGGCATACACAATGCGACTAACATGCAACCCTAAATGCAATGCAACCTAATCATGCTGGCGTGCGAAGGATGATATGCACACATGCAACCTAGCATATGCAATGCTATGGACTAAAATGGCATACACAATGCACATGAGCTATATGGCATACACAATGCACACATACGAAGATGGACATACACAAAGGCATAATCAAAGCATACACAATGCGATGGTCAAACATGCAAGAACATGAACCAAATGGCATACACAGTGCAAGGTGGACTTAAACCAATATGAGTGGACCTCAGCCACACTCAAATCAGTGGCCATCTGATGAAAATGAGACAACCGAAAAACATGCAAACATGCACGGATGCAAAGGACCGATCCTAAGGCACAACATGCAACTTTAACAAAGCATGGCAAAGGATGAAATATGGCATAGAATGGCACATGATCCAGCTCTGAAATATGATACACAACGGTCCCGAATCAAGCAAACACTTCACACGATGCATGCTAAATGGCCCGAATACCGAAACTAGTGAAGTGTGTTACACTAGAGGTACACAAAGCAATGCACAAATGGAAAAACCAACCCCAAACAGACCCTAGGTAGGTCTAAGACAGCGGGAAATTGGTCTAAAATGATGGCTCGGAATGCATTCAAATGAAGCCCATGCAATGGTCGGTAAATGAGGCATACAAGCCCGACTCTCTAATGCACTTAAAGAGTTGAAATCATGGGAATATGGCATGCATATAAGCTCTGAAATATGATGTGTAATGGCCCTAAAACATGAAAATACCTCAGTATATGCATGCGATGGACCTCAAAACTCAAAGTTAAGCATGGATATTGAACTACAGGCATGCAAAACAAACATCATTCGACCATGAGACCCAAAAATAGAGCTAAGGCAATCCAAAACATGCACAAAATCAGTTTAAGGCATGGCCAAAATATGCTAGGAAAGGCGGCCAAAACATCATGCAAAACAAGCTAGTGAACCATGATTTGCACTACAACTATATGAAGCACATGAGAGGTCACAAAACCAACCAAAAATAGAAGTATGCCACGCCAAAATATGACCAAAAACCCACTGAAACTCAGTCAATGCATGCAAGAATGATATGTCCGTTTGAAATGCCAATAAGAGGGTTATTCTACACATGTATAATGGACATACAAAATGGCAAAACCACCTCTGGAAAGAGGTTATGAGGGCCCTAAAACTCATTGAAAAGGGTCTAAAATGAGGCTAGGAAGCATGCAAATGAAGGCTCCTTTGAAAGGCCATAAAGAGGTTTACTCTACACATGCAAGATAGACACCTAACATGGAAAAAAAAACTCTGGAAAGAGTTCATGAAGGTCATAAAACTCACAAATAATGGCCTGAAATATGCTCAAGAAGTGTGAAAATATGGGCTCCTTTGTAAGGTCAATAATGCTAGAAAATAAGACAAGGGGTGAGAGGGTCACCCCTCTCTGATTTTGATGCTCAAAAACACATAATAACCACTGAAAATCCACTGGATTTCAATGGTCAAAAGGGCCAACAAAGCTCAACACAAAGGCCCTAATGCATGGCTCAAAACAAAGAGAAATGAAGCTTGCAAGGGGGTAGATGACCCCCAACAGAAAAGAGGTCTTAAACAAACATGTTAAGAAGCTTAAAACAAGACTTTTTTCAGTTTATGACAAAGCCCAAATATGCTTTTAAACTAGGCTAAGATATGAAGCAAAACAATGCTAAAAAGGGGAAAAAAAGAGAGTTACCCTTGTAGTCAAAAGAACCAGCAGCTTTTGGACCAAAATAGTAAGCCTTCAACCTTTGAAAACCAAATCCAAGGTGCTTAGAGTGATGGTGGAGGTGTTAGGATAGGAGGTGTAGTGCAATGGTGCAAGAACAATGGAGCTTTGGAGCTTGGATGTAAAGAGATAGAGAGAGGTGTATGTATATGCCTTAGCCAAAAATTTTCAAACCTTGCAAGTGGAAAGGAGGGTCTCTCTTGTAGAAAAAGAGGTCCAAGGCTTCTCTTAGAAGCTTGGAGCAAAGGGGCCAAGCTTCTTAAGGAAGCTAAACCAAAAGGGTCAAGCTTCTTGAGGAAGCTAGACCAAAGGGGTCAAGCTTCCTCAAGAAGCTAAGAAAAGGTCAAGCTTCTCTAAGAAGCTTAGAGAAAAGAGTCCAACTTCTTTAAGAAGCCAAAACAAGAGGGTCAATCCTCCATACATAATGGAGCAAATGCCTCCCAGCTGGCACAGCTGGATAGCACTCAGTGAGACAAAAAAAGAGAAAGCTGGCCGACCAGTTCAGGTGGTCGGCCGACCCATTGCCCTGGTCGGCCGACCAGGTTCAAAAGGGTCAAGCATCAAAAGTTGGTCGGCAACCCTAATTGGTGGTCTCCCAGGTGAAAGTAACTCAATGGTGGTATGGGAGACCAGAAAATGTGGCTCAAAAGTGAGGGAGACCACTTACTTGTCAAGAAAAACCGGCCGACCGGGGAAAGGTGGTCTTCAAGAAGAAAATGTGGTCTCCCACCCTTGTACCACCTTCCTAACAATGAAACTAGGGTCTATGCTAAAAATGAACCAAGACAGATGCAAAACGAGGGTTCGGGGGCCAAAACGCGCAGTCGAGTGCCCCGAAAACTGACTGTTAAGCATCAAAGGTGGCGTGCGACCACAAAGGTGGTCTCCCGGGTCACAGTGTCCCTCTAAAGAGAGGAAACAAGGTGTGTGCCAAAAATCGGAGCAAACAGAGGTAGTTAAGTAGTCCCGAACCGAGGCACACGGCCAACGGCTCCGAAAATCAGAAACTGGTCTCCAAACGGGAACAGTGGTCTATGACCACAAAAAGTATCCTACGGCCACTGAGAGATGGTCTACGAGACCTCTCCCTCCCTTCGAGAAGAGAAAAAAGAAATTAGTTCGCAAATCGAGGCAAAGCACAAAAAGTCCCGAAGTTCGGAGGCAAGGCTCTCAGCCGAGACTTCGTGACCTTAGGACGAGCACAACATGTGCGATCACCGAGCGCTCAATCGATGACACCTGAGTCTTAAGGTCGATCAAAAATGGGGTGTCTACAGTTGCCCCTCTTTGACAGAACTTGGAAGTCATAAGTGACGGGAGTGAATGTCAAAGCCCAGAGACGACCCATTTTTGACAAGGCCGAAGACTTAGACAAACAGGCAAGATAAACAAGAGATGTGCCCGCAGGCAAGGGTAAAATGCAAAATGATATGCACAAAGCCGAATGTAACTCATGATCATGCAAAGCAGCAAGCTGTAATGAAGCACATATTCACAATAAATGCAACAGTTTTAAGCAAGAATGCAAAGCAAAACTACATTTCATGCAGTAAGAATGTAAGAGAATCATTCAATTCTCGCTACGTCTCACACGGAGAAAATGCAATACCTGTGCGGCTCATCTGGTCGCACCAGCTTTAAATGAACTGTACATACAATATCGTGCCTACGAAAGAGAGAAACTTAACAAGCACAACATAGTTAGCAACACATGTTCAGCACTACATCGAATGCGGATAGACATGGTGCCGATGAAAAAGCGCATCGCAGTGCAAGAAGAAACGTGCGCGACAATGCAAATTTAAGCAAGGAGCCATGATAATACCAATGAGACATGCACAACAATGCAAGCGATGTGCATACTAATGCAAGTGACATGCATAACAATGCAGGATAAGTGCAACTTCAAAAGCAGGTTTCAAACAAAACATCGAGCAAAGAAATGCAAGCTTTGGCGAGGGCAACTCAAATGCGACCTCTAGTTTACCTCCCGGAGGGGTCGTAACGTACTCAAAAAGGATACATCCTACTCTTGATGAGTAACGATGAAACACGCATCGAAAGTTGGAGTTGAAGTTCCCGCGGAGGGATTTCGCGCCGAAAAGTGTACTTTCCTTGTACTTTCTTGAGTGCCGAGGACTCCAATCACCACCAAAATTTGCAGGGAGCTCAAAGAGACATTGGAGATCACCTAGGAAGGATGGCCGACCATCATAAAGTACCACCAACCAGGTTTGATGCAAGGGGGTGGTCAGCCTACCAGGAAAGGTGGTCGGCCGACCACTTTGCTAAAAACAGGGACAGTTTGGTCATTTTACACTTGTTTCTTTAAATACACATGCCCAACTCACTGTTCCTCACAACTTCATGTCCGAAATCAGCTCTCCTTCCTTCCTAGACCATTTTCTCTCTCAGATCTGCGCTCTATACGCGTTTTCCAACACCCCACGCAAAGTTGTTTCGCGAAATCTTTCAGTTTTCTTTACTTTGGACCAATTAAAATTTGATTTCGGAGCTTCTTTCTCCATTTTCACCACTTGAGGTAAGTTTGTCTCGATATTTGGAACATTTTCTCGGGAGTTGACTTTTGTTGACTTTTTCATTTCTCGAGAGTTGACTTTTTCCAATTTTGGCTAATTTTGCTCGTTTTTGCTCATTTTTGCAGATTTCTTGAAATGTGGGTCATTTTCCTCACGGCAGAGGTCCTCAAAATGCCGAGGGTGAGCCGGACATCATGTCCTTGCCCCCAAGGATTCGGCCATTTGATCCCGAGAGGTATCACCCTCGGGAGCACATCCTCCCCCCAAGTGTTTTTATCATTTTATCGATTTTGATCGACGAACACCTACTGATCTCCTGCTATGGGAGCTGGAGTCTCACCTCTCTCACCAGGCGCGAGAGGTACGTACTTTATTTTTACATTCTCTGCAATGTATTTTGCATTTCTTGCGCATTTCATGTTTTTGCTATATATGTTCATCTGCTCGTTCTGAACACACTTGCACACCATACTCCTGCTTATTTTAGCACATGTCTCACAGCACAGTATCTTGTTAAGTTGGCACACAGCTCAAGCACAAGAATTTCTGAACACGCAGCTGATACTTTGATGATGAACACACAGCCCACTATTTGACGGCGAACACACACAGTCCACTATTTCTAAAATTTGAACACACAGCCCAAACTCTGAGATGAACACACAGCCCACTATTTCTGAAATCTGAACACACAGCTCAAAGTTGTTGATTACGAACACACAACCCACTGTTTTTGAAGTCTGAACACACAGCTCAAACACTTGATGTTGAACACACAGCTCGAACTTTGAGGTGAACACACAGCCCACTGTTTTTGAAGTCTGAACACACAGTCCAAACTTGTTGATTATGAACACACAGCCCACACTTCAATTCTGAACACACAGCCCAAACTTGTTGTTGTTCAACACACAGCTCGAACTTTGAGATGAACACACAGCCCACTTTTCAATTCTGAACACACAGCTCATACACTTCATGTTGAACACGCAGTTCACAGCGTTGTATCTGATTCGATTTGCACACAGCTCACACTTTCATTTTGAAACTGAATACATGTGTTCATTCTGAATGCAGGTATCTTCCCGCATTACACGAGGCTATGGCTCGATCATTGCTAGGGAGTGGTACGCGAAGCTCCCGGAGGCTGTTCGTGATCTGGTTGACCAAGCAGGGTTCGGGCTCTTCTGCATGGGGATATCACGCAATCCGGTGAGCAGGACCTTGATGGACGCCCTCGTAGAGAGATGGTGGGACACCACCAACTCCTTCCATTTCTCAGCTACCGGGGATATGACGATGACCCCGTTCGACTTTGCCGTGCTGACAGGCCTTGACGTCGGAGGCTGGCCGATCCCCTACGACGAGGATATAGACGAGTGGAAGGCTGCCTGGATCTATATGTTGGGAGCTCGCCCACCGATTGACAGATATTCGGGTAGAGTCTGATACACCTGGTTCTCCACACAGTATAGGGAGACTGTGCCCGAGACTCTCGAGGAGATTACACAGTACGCTTGCGGGTTTTTGATGTTCCTCCTCGAGACCACTCTGTTCTCCGATAGGGGGAACACCGTTGGACTTTATCTGCTGAGTGCTCTGGTAAACCTATCACAGGTCAGCCAGTATGACTGGGGTGGCGCCGGCCTGGCTACCCTCTACTGCTACATGAGTGCGACCTCCCGCGGACGGAGGAACATAGTTGGCGGCTATTAGAGAGCCTGGGAGGTACTTTCTGCCCTCTTGATTTACATTTCTTCTTTTCATTATCTGTACACTGCACACACGGTACACTTTACATTCTGTACTTTGCATTCCGCTCTCAGCATTCTGCATTTTCTGTACATTCTGCATTCACAATTCTGATGGATATTGCCCTGTTTTCCACAGCTATGGGTTTTCGCGTACTTTCCGACACTAGCCCCGGAGCTCGAGGTGGAGGTGCCTCTTACGATTCCTTACTCACATGTATTCGAGGGCCAGTACCGGCCGATGGCTCGGGAGACTTTGCCCTACCTACGGTAGTTTTTTGACACAATGCGGACGACCGAGGTAATTCAGAACTCTCAGTTCTCCATGTTTTCATCTTTGATTCATCTTGCACATTTATGATTTCTAATCGGCTTATGCATTGGTTACCCACAGATCACATGGCAGCCCTAAGCGCCCTTGGGCGAAGAAACCCGATTTCGATTTGCTGGGGGATGGGCCGCTTCTCGGTACAGGATCCTATTTGAGGGGCCCGTTGGTAGGGCCTGCTTTCTGGGGGACCGCTTCATGCGCCAGACGATGGGCTACCCCGAGCAGAGTGTCCCCGCAGCACCTCCGGACGATATGCGGTCCGCTGAGGGACTCACTCTCTAGGAGGTTGATTTGGCTATGCTGGGCACTGATGAAGCTCTACATTTGGAGGAGGGGGAGTACGCGACCTACCGTCATACATGCTTGATGCCCCTATTGACAGGTGTCCGTACTCCCACTCGGAGAGCTACTGGCATGCCCTCATCGAGTCGAGCCCGAGCTGAGGATATCCTTTCGACTAGTAAGGCTGGCACATCGAGAGGTGGGGCTGGACTGGTTCCCCTGATTCCCCCTACTCATCAGTACACCGGATGGCCAGGTCTTCCAACCGAGTTGACTGGATGGCGATATGGGTCATCTTACCCGATTCCGATAGAGCCTCTTATGTCCGATCACCGATATGTCAATGATCCTGACTCACCACCGGTATGTTCCACTGCTTTTCATTTACCACTCAGATACTTAGGCATTCATTTATTCATTGATGGCTTGAGCTTGTATCTACAGCCTCCCAGGGACTATACGGAGGGGTTACTTGGGTTAGTAGCCTCACTCGAGGGCGTGGTCCCGCGGAGAGAGACGCAGCTGTTCATTGCCGGTGTTTCAGTACTTTTCAGTTTTCTTGCATTTATCATACTTTTAATGACATGCCGAATTCGACTATTTGACTACATTGGTTGACTGTATGTGTAGAGCATATCTGACACACACCACATTCATATACTATATCTGCATGCACCCACTCCATGTAGTTTTCTTGCCACTGCATCTGATATACATATTGGCTAATGTATTCAAATTGCACTTTTCTTTTTCAGATGCCTCCATTACAGGCTGAGCCACAGGCCGGGCCATCTATGCCTCCTCGGGGAGCTAGGAGAGGGGGTTCGACCCACAGCCGAGGCAGACGCAGAGTGCCTGTCATAGAGGAGGAGTCCAGCGAGGAGGAGGAGTCTGCACATCCCCAGTCAGAGACATCCACTGACAGAGAGGATGACTCTGGTTCCGGTTCCGATAGTGGAGATAATGCCGAGGAGGATCCCGAGGGCGGCGACTCCGATTCAGATAATGATGATGGTGCAGAGGTTGTTCCGCAGAAGAGGACGAAGAGGGCCTCTTATTCCTGTGCTTGATAGCACTGATGCAGCTGTTCCTGCTTTATTTGCTGTTTTTATTAGTAGTTGTAACACATTGTACATTATTAGGCAGTTTTATTTTCTGTAAAACTTGTACCCTTGTTGTAAAATGTTGTAACAAAGGAAGCATGATGGAATGAAACAACTTTTTGAAAAAGTGTTGCATTTTATGTTCTTGCATTGCATCACATCATTTCGCACAAAAATGAGATGGAATGAAAATTGAATAGCGAATATTGCCAAGTCAGGTAGTGAACCGACACAACAAACTAAACAACACAACTTACTAAGAAACAACAAAACCTTAGCAAGTTTACAACTCAATAAGCAAAGCTCGACAATGTTGATTAAACAAAAAGTAACAACTCACTATACAAAACTCAACAACTCGACAAAACCCAACGACTCGATAAACAAAACAACTCAGCAAGCAAAACAACAATTTGATAAGTAAAACAACAACTCGATAAGCAAGACTTAACAACAACTCGGTAAGCAAATGCATTTCGGAGAATTGAGGTAATGGAACGCATCCGAAACAGAGGGAAACGGAGACCTTTGATACTCCCAACACATGGAAATGCTAGGAATTCTCTTCTAGAGGCTAGAACAAGACCAAAGCCACACTTCTCTCCATGGCCGACCACCTAAGGAAGCTAGCCGACTAGTTTTCTGTCTTGGAGACCAAAAGGGTGGTCGGCCTACCGGAAAAAGTGGTCGGCCGACCACCTAGTTTGGCAGCCACCAGATTTGTGACACATGTCCCCCTAACAGTGCCTTATCCTCTATAAAGGTCCTAGTTTCATGGTTTATTCATTTAATCTTAGTTTTGCATCAAAATAGAGGCGTTCCATATTGAAAATCTCACAGCTTGGGTTGCTACTTTGGATGGCTCGGAAAAGTTGAACTTCCGGGGCTTTGGCTTGAATGCACTATTCACGCTGGGCCGTACTCCGCTGCATCTTCCTTTCCTTCATGCCGCAACGAGGTTTTGGAATCTGCTAACACATGTCTTTAGCTTTAGCGGGCAAGAGATGTGTCCTACTTTCGAAGATTTCCAAGCTTTGATGGAATCCAAGCGCAACGAGGAAATCTTGCCTTAACTCCGATTCGGCCACGTCCAAGCCTTAGGACAAATGTGCGGCCTCACTTTGCATGACACTCAATCATTGATTCACGACGGGCAGCTGGACATCCCAAGCTTGGTTTGTTGGTTTTCTGATGCTGGTAACTGCGGCAACCATCAGTGGCAGGGCTATCGGCGACACGCGCTTTGCCTATGCTTGCTATCTCATTTCTTGCTTGCCCCGAGCTCCGGTGGGTTTAGCACTCGTTTGATTGAAGTGGCCGAAGGCCTGAAAGAGGGCAAAAACTGCATTGCCGTGACATTGGCTGAGACATTGATGGGCTTAGATGCTTTTCATCGCCGGGAGATGGCTAGGCTTACGGGGAGCCCACTACTATTGCAGGTAATGTTTCCCACCCCATCTCACATATATATTGCTCACATCACTCGGCCCTCAAGCTCGGTTCTTCTCACAAAACCCTTTTCTCACTTTTCTCTCATCGTACATCTCTCTATTATTTAATCTCTCATTTTTCATCCCTCCCCAGGTATGGTTGATGGACAAGTTGAGAGCAGTGGACTCGTGCCCGGTATACTCAGCTCGCGGTTATTTATTCCAACGACGTCTAGTCGATGCCCGGGATAAGGGGTGGTGGTACAACTGGATGTGCAGTTTGTCCGCGGACCACATTGCTTGGCGTTGCCCTTGGCTCAATCTACCGGCAATGAGTTACAACATGACCCGTCAACCTGGGATTCAATTTATTGGCATGGCACACTGTGTCTTCTATTTTTCGTTCCGGTTCCGGCGCCAGTTCGGATATGATCAGACTTGCCCGCCAGAGGGGATAGAGTACCCTGCTGCATTCCTAGCCCGAGGCGCACAGCTTGCCTGGTATGCCACAGCATGGAGGACTAAAGAGCTCCTGGCCCCCGCTCCCACTTTCAGTTGCACCTTGTCTGATGAGTGCATAGATTGGCTCAATGAAGAGGCACAGATTGGGCCCAACTTGGCATTAGAGGCTTTGACCAGCTCTGAAAGGGGGCGCAGGAACATCTGACTTATCTATGCCCTGGATTTATTGCTTTATCAGTACTTTCAAGTTTTCTTTATGAATGTAATAAAAAGCAACTTCAATTTGTATGCAAGAGCAGGAGAACTTTGTACTGAAATCAATGAAATTGAAGGTTGTGGGTACTGAAAATTTTCTGCTTTGGTCCAAAAATGGTCTAAGTTGTAAAAAGGTTAATTTGAGCAAAATCAACTTTTATTAAAACTTTTCAAAACCATTTTCAGAGTGGATTAGAACTGGGCACGCCTAAGATCTGTCACTGAGATGCACAACCCCGAATCCCAGCAACTGGAAAGTTGCCCCTAGTTTGAATAGCACTACACCGGAGATCACAACCGAACTCTTGAATGCTGAATAAACAAAGATGACCAAGATGATTAAATGGACAAAGTTGATCGGGGAAAAGTTTATGGCTAAACTTCAGGATAAAGTTGCCTACGTATCCCAAAAATGGGAATCAAGCCTTACGTAGTTCAGGCTCAGGTTCACTCGAGTATTTTCACTCTCCTTTTACGCTCTAACTTTTGCCAAGGCCGCCCTTTGCGGGTTTTCAACCTTGCGAGCTCAGTTTTTGTAATTTCAAATTTTCTGTGCTCTGACTTTTGCCTAGGTCTCCCTTTCGGGTTTTCGGCCTAGCGAGCCACTCAGGGGTAATATTTCTTCAACTTGTCCATATTGATCGGTTGGAAGAACTCTAGGCCATCTAGGTCCATCAGAACGACAACTCCACCCAGCTAGATAGACTTGATGATGTAAGGACCAGTCCAATTGGGTCTGAACTTGCCCCTAGGGTCGTGGATGGGAGCTCGGTTGTCTTTGAGCACCAAATCTCCCTCTTTTAGATTCCTAGACTTAACTTTCTTGTTGAAAGCCCTGGCAATTCTCCGTTGATAACCCTGAACATGGTACAGTGCTTTCAGTCTTCTTTCATCAAAGAGCATGAGTTCCTCAAATCTACTCTGCTGCCAATCTGCCTCGACTATCTGACACTCAGCCAACACTCTTAATGACGGAACCTCAATTTCAATAGGTAGGACGGCCTCTATCCCATAAACCAATGAATATGGAGTCGCCCCAGTAAAAGTTCTAATTGAAGTCCGGTAGCCCCACAGAGCAAATGGCAGCTTATCTGGCCAGTCCCGGTAAGTTTCCACCATCTTCTGTAAAATGCGCTTGACATTCTTGTTGGCGGCCTCAACTGCCCCGTTGGTCTGCGACCGATATGTGAATGACTTATGAAAAGCCACGCTGTATTTCTCCAACAAGTCAATCACCTCCTTTTTGAAGTGGGAACCATTATCTGAGATAATTTCGTTCGGGATGCCATAGCGACAGATGATGTTGTTCCTGATAAACTTTGCAACGTGCGACGCTTTCAACACCGCATAAGACTAGGCCTCGACCCACTCCGTGAAATAATCTATCGCGACCAGAATAAACTCATGCCCATTGGACCCTTTTGGAGTGACAACCACGATCACATCGATTCCCCAAACTGAAAATGGCCATGGCGAAGTCATATTGTACAGCTTCGACGACGGGATGTTCATGCGGTTTGCATGGATCTGACATTTGTGGCATCGCCGAACAAAGCCGATAAAATCCTCCTCCATGGTGGACCAGTAGTAACCCTGTCTGAGGACTTTTCGGGCCAGTATTACCTCGTTCACGTGCGCTCCGCATTCTCCTCCATGGATGGCCTCCATTAGGCGCTTTGACTCTTCAGCCTCAACGCACAGCTTATGCATTCCCAGATGACCTCTCTTATATAGTTTTCCTCCACAGATGATGAATTGGGCAGCCATCCTTCGGATTTGCCCTCTTGTCTTTGGCATTTGCCCCTGGCGGATATGCTTCTTTCTCCAAGAAGTTCCAGACATCGTAATACCAGGGGTTCTCGTCTTGAACTTCTTCTATGGCGGCAATTGACTTGTAGGCCAGTGCAAACTTCTGGTCAATAATGATCGGACGCATCCGGACTCCAGAAGGGATGTCTATCATGGAAGATAGAGTTGCTAGTGAATCTGCGAACCTGTTGTTTTCTCTTAGTAGATGAGTGAAGTTTAGCTTCTCAAACCGAGGAATCAGCAGGTCCAAGGTCTGGTGGTACATTATCATGTTTTCCTCTTTGACTTTCCAATCCCCCTTAGCTTGGGACACAACAAGGTTCGAGTCCCCAATGACATCCAACAGTCTTGTCCCTAGTTCCAGGGCCGCTTCTAAACTAGCAATGCATGCTTCGTATACTGCTTCATTGTTCGAGACTTTGAATCGGAGTTTAAATGCTAAAGGGATACAGGAATTGTCGGGTGCTATCAGCAACACCCCTATCCCATACCCATACTGGTTTGACGCTCCATCAAAGTACATCATCCAAAACTCATCTTCGATATTCAAAATGGCCTCATCTGGGAATAAGTACTCAACTACTTCACCTCCTTCAACTGGATGATCGGCTAAGAACTCCGCTACCGCTCTACTGACTTGTGTGTCACATATTTCAGATCGAATTCGGAAAGCAACAACAACCAACGAGCTAGCTTACCCGTAAGTGCCGGTTTCTCAAAGAGATATTTGATGGGATCTAATCTTGAAACCAGCATTACAGAGTGAGCTAACAGGTAGTGCCGCAGCTTCCTGGTAACCCATACCAAGGCTAAGTAAGCCTTTTCCAACGGTGTGTAGCGGGTTTCATACTCCAACATCTTCTTTCTCAGATAGTAGATAGCCTTCTCCACCTTGTCCTCAGACTCTTGCGCGAGCATGCAGCCCATTGTGGTCTCAGTCACTGAAAGATACAAAATCAACGGCTTCCCCGGCTCAGGCGGTGACAGCACAGGTGGGTTCTATAAGTATTCCTTGATTTGTTCAAAAGCAACTTGGCATCGGTCGTCCCATTGGAACTTCTTTCCATTCTTCAGGAGGCCAAAAAGTGGTTCACAAGTCAAGGTTAATTTTGAGATAAACCGTCTTATGAATTGCACTTTACCCAGAAAGCCTCGCACCTCCTTTTCAGTCCTTGGTGGTGGTATTTCTAAGATGGCCTTGATTTTGGAAGGGTCGACTTCGATACCCCAGCATTTTCGCTTCTGTAACACCGAACGTACACTTCTGAGGATTCAACCACAACCGAAATTCTCTAATCCTTTGGAAGAACTTGTGCAAGGCGGTGTAGTGGCCCTCTCTTTCTTTGGACTTGACAATCATGTCGTCCATATACACCTCAACCTCTTTGTGGATCATGTCGTGCAATATTGTGGTCGCGGCCCGTTGATATGTAGCTCCAGCGTTCTTCAACCCAAATGGCATTACCCTGTAACAGTAAGTCCCCCACGGGGTGGTGAAAGCAGTCTTCTCCCGGTCTTCAGGTGCCATCACTATCTGATTATAGCCCGAGAATCCATCCATGAACGAAAGCAAAGCATGCCCTGCTGTGAAGTCTACTTGCTCATCAATATGCGGTAAGGAAAAGTCGTCCTTCGGACTGGCTCTGTTTAAATCCCTGAAATCCACGCATACTCAGATCTTACCATCCTTCTTCGGCACTGGAACAATGTTGGCCAACCAAGTTGGGTTTTCGGATACCAGCAGGAACCCTGCGTCAATTTGCTTGGTGACCTCTTCTTTAATCTTGAGGGCCCAATCCGGGCGAATCCTTCTGAGTTTCTGTTTAACGGGTCGGGCCTCTGGGTCAAGAGGGATCCAGTGCTGTACAATCTCAGGATCGATTCTAGGCATGTCTTCGTAGGACCACGCGAAAACAACTTTGAAATCTTTTAATAAAGCGACTAAGCGCTCGCGTTCCTCCGAAGACAACGTGGACCCGATCTAGACCAGCCGCGGGTCCTCCTTAGTACCAACAGTGATTTCATCAACTAAAGGTTTAATAAATTTTTCCTACTCTTGATCAATTAAGCTTTGCAAAACCGGAGGAATTTCTTCCTCGTCATTTTCATCAAAATTTTGAAAGTCCTGATTAATACAATAAATCAAGGGCACAGAAAAGTACTCAAAAACCACATCCATTCCATTCTCATTAAGCATTTCCAAATCGCTTGATTTTTCTATTACAACAGACTCAAAAGAGAAAGAAAAAGACGACCTAGACAGGTCTATGGCATCAGGGTTATCACCCCCAGGAGTACCGGACTCAGACTCAGATGAGCTGGAACCTGATTCTGACTCAACAGATTTGGTGGAATCAGATTCCAGCTCACTACCTAACCCGGTGCTGCTTGACAAAAATCCCTTCTCGTACTGCCAGATGAGAGAGGGTGCGATGGATGCATCCAAAATGTTTGATGGTAGGCCCGCAGCTGTTTCATTCTCGATCATGGACACCGAGAAGTTATCCCCCAAGCACTTCTGTACAATCGAAGGATCTGAAAGTAGACAAGCCAGTGCTACCCCCATTTCAATTTTAGCACTCTCAGAATCCACATTTTTACACTGCTCAACCTCAGCTGATGGGTCTGTCTGCTCCTCGACAACATCATCCCCGGATAACTGCAGGTCGAAGAAGATCTCAAACCCTGGCACGCGCTTCCTCTCCGCATTCAACCATGGCTCTGGGAAGCCGCAAAATGGAAAATCCTCCCCCTCTCAGACGAAGCGTCCGTTTAGGGTACCCTGAATGGGTCGGTGCATTAACTCATATGGCTTCCCTTCCTTTTTTGCTCTGGCTCTCCCAGCCATCTCCTTACCTTTCCTTACCTAATCCTCTTTGGTGGGCAGATAACCCAAGCCAAAGGTATGCGGGTTGTGCGGCGCTTCGGCCGATACTGCGATGCCTTTCCAGCCACTCTTTCCCAATCCCATCCCGGGGATATGTTGAAGCTTGTTCATGAGGTATATTGATTGCGCGCTGACATACACCCCCTCATTAACAGGCAAGATGTTTTGCACGACTCGAGCCGCAGCCAGAGTAAACCCCGATAAGAACACATCCTCCGTGCCGTGCTCGATTTCCAAGACTGGTGTAGACACCTCCGGTGGTGGATGGATTGATGAGTTTTCAAAAACTATAGCTACCCCTTTCCCGTGAGGGTATTTCAATATCTGGTGCAAGGTGGAAGAAACTGTTTTTACCTGGTGCAACCACGGTCACCCCAAAAGTAGGTTAAAGGTTGCGGGAACGTCTAAGACATGGAAATCAATCTCGTGTTGTCCTGGACCAACCTGGGTCTGAATTTTGACAGTCCCCATCACCTCCCTACTTTTGTTATCATACGCCCGAATCACCTGGGCAGTTGGCACGAAGTCCGCGGGCTTCAACCCAATTGCATATGCCGTCCTCGACGGGCACACATTAATGGTGGATCCCGTGTCGACAAGAACCAATGGTACCCACTTGCCTCTACATTCCACAGAGATGTAGAGAGGTTTGTTGTGATTTGCACCTTCAGGTGGTAGTTCTTTGTCAGAAAAGGTCAACGTCAGGGAACCTCCTCCCAGAAAAACCAATCCAACTAGCTGCTCTGGTGTGGTGTCTATCGAGAGTTTGACCTTGTCCATGGCTGAAAGGACGGCCTGTCTATGTACTCGAGAAGCCATAAGCAGTCCCTAGATAGAGATGTCTACTTGTATCTTTTTCAATTGTTTCAACACAGCCTCTTCTTCGAGTTGCTTCTCTTTCTGTTTCTTGGCCTCCTTGTCCTTCCCAGACGCCTCTGGCTGATCTAGGTGTGGGGGCTTGAAATACCGCCCGCTCTTAGTCATATGGTCAACTTCACCAATGTACCAGGTATCATCCGATTGATTGCTTCCCCAGTCCTCATCCGTGTGGGCATGACATAGATCATCGTCCTTCCACCACATTCCATAGGCAGTTAATAGACACCTGTCTAGCTCCGTTACCACTGTCCTTCTACTCACGGTACTTTCTGTCCACACATTCGCAGCACCTTCTGTTCCTGTGCACACAGCACTCTCAGTCCCCACAGGGGCCTTGGCTTTTCTGGCTCTTTTAGAGTCTTCAATTTGTTCCCGTTCTAGCTGCGTCAATGCAGTCTGTTGTTCAACATCACTTATATTCAAAATGCCCAGATCCCGAGCAAAATTCTTGGCACCGGCGCTCTCCGGCGTTGTATTCTGATCCTCGGCCCTTTCGGCCACAACTGATGTCCTTGCCCCTGACGGGCCCTTTTCCACCTGAGATTCTTCGACAATATCTGGTTGGTCGTCAAGCCACCCTGTAACCTCTGCTGACTCCTCAAAATCAGACCAGTTGACTGCCACGCCCCCTGGATCTTGTTCATTGAAAAACTGGAGGTTAGCAAAATTCCCCTCCACAGCTGCCAAGTCATCTATCCTCTGACGAAACGTATCCCCCTGTATCATACAAAGCTCTGCCCCTGCCGGCAATTCCACATTTGGCCCAACCTGGCCTACTAACAGAATGTAGTCACTCGGACTGCATACCTTCTTAGCAAATCTCCTAGATTCCTCAGATTCTGACTCAACAATCCCATTCTCCACTGAAGTCTCCCCTGTTCTGTCTTCGACAGTCACCACCATGGGTTCGGGTTGGGTTCTGAAGATGTCCAACATGCACAAGTCAATGCAGTCAGGAAGGAGCACATCCGGCTTGGGTAGGTAGGACGGGGTAATATATATGCTAGGATCGTAAGACACGACCCCAGTCTGGATAAAGTTGATGCGTTTGGGAGGTGGGGCTTGGTTGTGCGGTGGGAGAGGGTTGGTTGTGACATTAGGTTTTTCTGGAGGCACAATCACTTGTTTGTCAATGAGGTCTTGAATCTCATGACGCAATCTAAAACATTGGTCGGTGTCATGACCGTGTTGTTGGTGATATGTAGTATTTTGCCGGGTTATGAGAGGGTGGGAGTGGATTTGGCAATGGCCTCGGCTCCAGGGGCTTCAAGTGCCCTTTTCTGATTAAAACCCCTAGAGCTTTGGATAGGGGCATATATAATGGGGTGAAGGTTCTTTGGCCTCGAGGTTGGAATTTGGTTGTCTGTGTATTGCTTCCGGACGCACCGGAGAAAGGTGTAGCTGCCATGGGTCTTGGAGGGGGAATGGTGGTGACCATGCTTACTTCTGAAGTTCTATTATTTGCGGTGTTGCTGGTGCCTGTATTGGTGTTGCGGTTGAAGGTTCTTCTGGGTTGCTCTCTGTCATTATCAATCAAGCCCTGCTTCAAGGCATCCTCAATCTGTACTCCCATCTCATGCAAATCTGAAAAGGTAGGGAAGGGGAGTACGATCATTTTCTACATAAGCTTAGGCTGGAGATTGCGCACAATCATCCGGATTTGATCCTTGTCAGTGGGCCTAAGGGTCATCATTGAGGCCTTGGCCCTCCAGCGGGCTACGAAATCAGAAAAACTCTCTTTAGGCTCTTGCCTTGTTGTCTCAAGATCACGGGTTGTAATCTCGATTTGCATGTTATAGGAGTACTGCGCAACGAAGGCCTCGGCCATCTCATCCCAGTTCCGTTTGGCATCGTCTTCTAATTTTGCATACCAGATAGCGGCCACACCCGACAGGGTCCGGTCGAATAATGAAGCTTCTGCGGTCTGGTAAGGCCCATCGGCCGTAGTATATCTGAGAACAACCAGAGATACACCATGGGATCCCCAGATCTGTCGAAGCGGTTGATTTGTGGCATTTTGAACCTATCTGGCAGCGTCGCAGCCACGTCGGTATACCCGTCCTCAATGTCTGGGATGGACTTTACCCTTTGGGATTTCTTGAACAATTTTTCAAGCTTGCTCAACTTCAACGCTGTAGGGTCGACCTCGACTCAAAGGGAGAGTCCGGTTGATTGATAGGCGTAGGTGCCTTGGATAGTTGAGGTAGAATCGGGGGCAGAGCCAACCCTGTCGGAATGTCCGTCTCTCCCTAGACATTTGGTGCCTCCCCGGGTGTCGGAACTCCTGTTGGGGGAAGAGCTTGGTGCGAAGCAGATGCTCCGGTTTGCAGCTGTAGCCGGGTAATTAGCTCTGCCTGTTGGGCCATGACAACGGCCTGTTGTTTGGCAAATTCTGCTTGACGAACAGCGTCCTCCTGCATGGCTTTCATGCTCTTCTGGAGCTGACGCACCATGTCTTCCATCCCTAATATATTGCCCCCTGACATACTGCCCTGATTTATCTGAACTGCCAATGTATCTATCTCTGTAGTAGACTCAGAAACCTCAACCTGACTATTCAAAGACCACTGATCTGGCAACCTCTACTCGGATACACTGCGTCTTCTCGACCTCCGTCTGATAACTGGGGGTAGAGAGTGGAACACTGGTTGTTCGTCGACCAGATCCTCAGATCGATTGAGTCGGCGACCTCTTGTCCAGAGTGCTTGGGGAATATCTGCTTGGTCTGAAGCAATTGTGCTAAACTACCTAGCAAAAAGATAAATAAAGCGATAATAAGGAAATAAACAACCAGACAAATGGACAGCATAACTGCGTAAATAACACACAACACGCAGTTGATAAGCTGAATAGACTATTCTCAAACACTGATCATTGTTCCCAAATCGCTGCCCCCAAAACTGAATCTGAAATCCGCAGATAACTGATTCCCAAAATACTGAACTGGTGCCCGTAGGCCTGATACCCAAACTTGTAAACTGATACATGCATTCCTGTAGAGACGCACTCTAAAAGCACATAGCAAACAAGTGAGAGCCAAAACACCACTATGTTGGGGTAGGGTTTCCCTGTCTTATTTTGTCCGGAGCTGGGGTTTCACTACGCACACAGCGGTTTCAAACAACCTATGATCGGGTAAGCAACCTGTCCTAGTTTGGAATGGTCACTATGGATTTCGATATGCACTAGGTCAAATGGTCAAAGAGGGTGCCCCGGTAAAATCGGGATTTGTGTTCCCGTCGTGGCAGAGCCCGCAACAAGTCAGCATTATGGCACGCTTCTCGAAGCGAGCCTCTGGCAAACTGTTCAGGAATAGCATACGGCAAACACGATGTCCTAGGCGCACCAATGCAAATGCAATGCAAAGAAACACACAAGTGTAGTCAAAACCAGATATCACGAGTTCGAGTCAAGTTCTCTAATTCCCCAGCAGAGTTTCCAGAAACTGTAGACGTCCTCGAACATCCCGGGAGGAAAATCCCGTTTTGTTCATATGGGCTCACTACAGTTCAGGACTCAAATGTCATGGTCCTGTATCTAATCTCGCAGAGTGCAATACAAGACCGATGAATCATCAAAGAGTCCAAATCCGACAAATCGTTTTTTAAAACAGATTTTTTCTAAAGAAGTGCCAAACATGGATTGCTTTGCCAGATACAAAGTCGCCACCTAAATATTTTATTTTGAGGAATTCAGGAAACCCTGACTCGTTTACCTAAGGCCACGTGTCCGTCATCACCAAAGTTACCTCAGCTCGGGAACTTGGATACGATTAGGGAAGGTCACTTCGTGAGCACCCCCGCTCGCCCGATCAAAGATCGGCCTCTACTAACCATGATATCGAGTTTTGAAAACATTATGTGCTCTTATTCCGGTTATTAGCCTAGAATTACTATGTGATGCACACAACATACAAGTATAGACTGGATCGTTTGAGTTGGAACAAAACATTTCATGTTTGTTTATTTGAAAGATGGTTTGATGGTGCTACTCGCAAGTAGGCTAAGACGTGGATTTGCCACCCTCAAGTGGGCTTAAGAAAACATGATTTTGCCACTCTCAAGTGGGCTTAAAACTCTCAATTGGTGAATTGTTCCAATTCAAATAACCCAACCTTCACCCACAGGCATTCAGGCAGTTATATCACATAAGCAAATAGCCTCATGGTAAGCATGCTATCATGGCAGTCACTCACACGCATGCAAGGATGCTAAAGCATAAATACTTACCGAGTACTCCAAGCCAAAGAAAGAAGCTAATTAGAAATCATGCATGAATCCTAACTATGCTGAAATGCCTAATGCAACACATGCAAAAATGCAACTAAGATAGGCTCGGCTATTCTAAAATGGCATATGAAATGCAACAACTGATACACGTATTCAACTCGGAATTGAAACATAACGCAGTTAGTATGATGCGCCGAGCTCGGTGCATGCCGTTTACACTTCTAATGAAGCATAAATTAACTAGTAGGTCAGGAAAAGTACGTGTTCATGTGCCTAACTAATGAAATGTTATAAATTGTCCACCACTTTCTTGTTATTAGGGTCATGTATTCATTTATCCCCTTGCTATTAGTTAGGCACATAGCCAATGTGAAATTTATAAAAGATAGGATAATTACTCCTAATGAAGAGGGGAAAAGGAAAAAAAAACACACACACAGAATAGGTGAAGAAAAAGAATTATAGTTTAAAATGGGCCTTTACTATAATTTCCTTATCACCTTTGAAAAATCTAAATAACCTTCGAGATATTGATTCTTGATATGTTTCAATTTAAACAGTGAATATCAATCTCAATCAAACAATCAACGACAAATCGGTACAACGATTTTGTGGAAAAAAATCATAATTGGAGTACCTCCAATTGCGATAAAAAAATCACGGCCCAAAATCACAAAACAATCCACTAAAAAAACAAAAAGAATTACATATAAATACTCTTAATTACTAAGTCAATCCACGCTCGAATTGAACCAAACCTAATATGCCTCTTCCACCACCGTCTTCACCTCAAAATTGCTTTGCCCAATGTTGAACCCACAACGCCAATGTCGAATCCACAACGCCAATGTCGAATCCACGATGATGAGCCACTTTGAAATCCATCAAAGCTTCAGACCCAAGTTTCCCAGAATCCACCGATAAACACCTTTCTTTTTTTGTCAAGAAACAAATAAAATCAACCCTTGATGTTTATCAATATATAGTTCGTTGATCAATTGATCACCTTCTATTCATCAAGGAAACTCATATAAATCACCCTCCAATATAGAACATTTTGTATTTTACTCATCTCTGAGAATCTGGACAAGTTCAACCCTAAAAACAGCAAATAGCGCACTTTATAGAAAACAGAGTCATGATGACCACTTGAGCCACTACTTGACCGCTCGAGTGGTATGAGTAAAAGCAGTGCAAAACATATAGGCCAATCGGTTGAGTGCAATATCCACCACTCGAGCAGTGAAACATATTTCCCAAAAGTTCAGTTTGCAGACAGAGATACTGGATAATTCTCTTTATCACTTGAGCACACAAATTGCCGCTTGAGCGGTCAAACAACGTTGGCTTCGGGCCTGTACACAGTCAACAAGTAATGCTCAATGTTAAGTTTTTATTTTTGGCAATCCCGTTTGACAAAACTCCTTTCAGTTGTATTTGTTTTCGCACTTTTTGTTTCAGTGAGACTATGAGTTTTTAGATACGAATCCAACCCGAATTATGCCTTGTAGAGAAGTTTCGTGTTGTTAATTCTTTTAAGATTGCCACTTCGCTGACTATGACGGCGATCGAGCTGCCCGGCCAGCTCGCGGGGGTCCAGGGGGCAGTGCCCTTAGCAGATCCGAGGCAGCGCCACGGCGGGGTTGAGGGGCAGCGCCCTTGAAGCAAAATGCAAAAGTGCATTCAAAGTTGCTTGTCCGCTCGAGCAGACATTCCCCAGCTCGAGCGGAGATTGGTGAGTTCTAGAAGTATGCGTGTCTGCAAAAATACTGTGATCCGTGTTTTCACGCTCGAGCGTCGAAATCCCCGCTTGAGCGTACATCCTAGTTTGGAACATGTCATATAGTGTCCCCGCTCGAGCGTCCATTCCCATGCTCGAGCGGACCTTGCGATTTTAGATTCTATAAATTCGCTTGTTGCTCCAAATCTAGTGAAACGCCTCCAGATCTTCTTCTTGGGTCCTAAGGTTTATATCTGGGGCTATTTTACTAGTTTTCTTTGATGTTTAATTGAGTATTCAACTCATGGTTTAAGAAGAATACATCAAAGGTTTGTTTGTTCATTCTATACAAAAGAGAGAGAGTTGTTCTTCGGTGGATTCTAAAGAATTCGAGCCTGAAGCTTTGGTGGATTCTGGAGTGGCTCATCGTTAAGACAATTCCGAGGTGAAAACGGGGCAGGAAGAGGCACATAGGGGTTTGTTCAATTCGGGTGTGGATTCGCTAGGTAATTGAGAGTATACCTATGTAATTCTTTTATATCTTCTTAGTGGATTGATTTGTGGCTGTTGCCCGTGGTTTTTTATCACAATTGGAGGTGCTCCAATTGTGATTTTTCCACGTTAAAATTGTTGTGTCGATTTGTCTTGATTGTTTGATTGGAATTGTTTTATTGCTTAAAATTGATACATAATAACAAATCAATATCTAGCGGATTTCTAGATTTCTCAATACGGAATATCAACACAAACTCCTTTACACAGGCACAATTTGGGTTGAATTCACATCTAAACACTCACAGCCTCACTGAAATAAAAGAACGAATAAAATACTAAAAGGAGTTTTGTAAACGGAATTGCCAATTACAAAAATCTAAAGACCTTAATTGTAGAAAGCAACCCACACAAATAAATAAATAAATTATGGGGCCTTCAAGACAAATGGGGCCTAAGGCCACTACCTCAATGGCCTTAGGGTAAGGTCAACCCTGGTTAATTATATTATCTCTAAACTGTGGGAAATTCTATTTCCACAAACTAAGTTTACTTACTCCACACACTTGATGAATTTTTTCAGAATCACAATTTTATCCTTTAACAAAATTTTCATCTCACCCACCACCATCTCACTCACACATCTCACAATTTCTCCATACACATCTTACCTACCACCATCTCTCCCACGCCCAAAACCCGCCCCTATATGTTTGGGCATGACCACTTCAAAAATGGAGACTTAACTCAATATACATAATATATGGGGTCTGAACAGAAGCATTTAATAGCATATAATAATATGCATAACATCCATTGAGCTATCACTACTATGCCAGGATCACAAACAGAACATAAAGCAGATAAACATATAGTGACGTGCATCCGAGAATTTAGCTATATACATATACATATACAGACCCAGCCCTCAAGATTGGGCGCATAACAAAAACATTGTAAGGAAAAAGGATTGTATACACTTCCACGTAAGACAGACAATCAGAGTACAAAATCAAGAGCTTAGCAAAACTCCATATAATGAGCTATCTTCATTTAGGTGTTTGAGTCCTCTGAGGTTAACAACAGGGGAAATAATGCCACGGGTTAAGACTGACTTCCAGGTTGAGTGCCTACAGAAACAGACATAACATAAAGTGAGCTAGGTTCAGTGAATAATAGTGTTTAAATAATTCGATAATCAACTTAAATCATAATACATATCATGAAGCCCTTAAATAGAGTGGCATTAAGCCCAGAATGCAGAACGACCTTAGCCCTGTTCATGCATGTATGAACTCAAGAGATGGCTCGCATGGATTCTAGAGGTGACTCGCATTGCAGCACTTAGTTCCGTACAGCACTTTGCTTCATACTAATAGATCATACAAAATGGCCATAGGCCTCATAACTTTCACAGAAAGGATTTAAGCCTCATAACTTTCACAGAACGGCCATAGGTCTCATACCTTTTACAGAACGGCTTTAAGCCTTATAACGTTCACAGAACGGCCATAGGCCTCATAACTTACACAGAACGGCTTTAAGCCTCATTCATATATATATGGACTCAAGAGGTGGCTCGCACGGATTCTAGAGGTGACTCGCATAGCAGCACTTAGTTCTGTACAGCACTTTGTTCCATACCAGAAATCAATAGGTCTTACGGGTATCAGTAGAACAGACTAGTCCCAGAATTATACAGAGGCACACAGATTCTTTCAACCATTCACATGAGTTAACATAATTAATTTACGTTTAACAGAGTGCTACTGATAAGTACTAACAAAAAGTAAGCGTAACTCACAGATTGTACTGAGTTGACCACACTCGGTGGCCCATAACAGAATGATTCCAGACACGTGAAGATGATATTGTTTCATAGTACACATTTGTTCCCTTTGATCATTTTACATTAATAAAGTTAATTTGCAGGTAACAGAATGTTAATATTGATCATTAACGGTAGTCAAAGCGTACCATTACAGTACTATCCAAAGTTCTATCCGATTATCCATTTGTTGAGTCATCAAAAAGTATTCGTAAAATATTCAAAATGTCATGTTCCCAGTAGGTGACATTTATTTTCCCAATTCTTTTCTGTCAACAAATTTCACAGTATTACTTCTCAAACACAGAATCACAGAAGAAATCATCCCTCTAAGCATACGGTTCACATATTTCCATAACAAAGATCACTTCCTATCATAACGGAGATATTTTTAACTATGTTTATCTCGGAACAAATCCAGTATTAATCATTTACATACAATTCATATGCGGAGACATAGGAACTTATAGTTTCCAGAGTCATACAAAGGTACGCAGATTTCTCAATCCTTCATATCCATTAATGTAATTAACTTGCAAAATACAGAGCGTTAATAATAAAAATTATTAACGGTAGGCAAATGTACAATTGTAGTACTATTACTCACAGTGCGTTGATGGAGCGATAGTCCCTCCCGGTAGGTGCCCTACATATGCATGACATACAAGAATTAGTTCGTTTTCCTTTTAAAATCATTTTCCGGTTTGTTTCGTTTCAACAAATTTACAAACATTGAAGAGACATTAAATACAAATGTCAATATCATCAGAGGGTCAAGCACGTAAAACGAAGCGGGCGAAATTTCCCAGCATGGGCCGCACGTGCGGGGCTCACAGCCGCACGTGCGGCAAGGGTTCCCGCACGTACGGCAATGAAGCCCCGCACGTACCTTTTTAGCAGTATTCAAAGACCCAAACTACTCTGTTTTCCGCACGTGTGGCCATGACTCCCACACGTGCGGCAGTGTTCCCGCACGTGCAGCCATAACCCCCGCACGTGCGGCGATTTACCCTGTTTGTGCAGTCTGAAATTCATGTAATCTTTCAACTTGGCAAACTCAATTCAAAGCATAAAATGAGAGGAATTAATGCAACACAAGGGATCAACATTACAATAACATGGATTTCAAGTGTATAATACCACATGAATCTTAAGTCACAAACTCAATTAACTTAACATTTTTCCATTTTACAACATAACCCAATTCCCTTAAACATACAAACAAACACATGTATAAACATGCAATTTCAACTTGAGAGTCCAAGGAATTTATCATAGTCCTCCCATATAATTTAAAATACCTCCAAACAACTATATGCTAAGAATGTTTCCCAATGAAACAATTGTCACACACACTTGATCTCAAAGACAAACTCTAGTTTGCATAGAAGCATCCTTACTACCCTTAAGAAGAGGTTGAAGAGAAGTTATTTAAAGTGATTCATACATACCTTGGTTCAATCTCCACAAGCCCTCTCAAGTCCCTAATCTCCTCCTTTGAAGAACCCCTCTTCCTCTCAAACTCTCTCTCCCAGGAGATATTTATGAAAATGGCTCTCAATCAAAAATATAAGAAACCTAGATATATATATATATAGAAAGAATAAGGACGAAAATCAATCAGTTTAGGCATTCCAAATTGAAATTTCACAGAAAATCATATTATGACTTAAAAATTATGCTGATCACAAATATAAAATCAATTCCAGATAATTACGCCTTTAAGGCTCTCAATCTCTGATCCAAACATTTTAATTGTGACAGATATTTTACTTATTAAACAGACATGAATCTATATTCATGAGATTCACTCAGTCAAACTTCACTTCACACGAAATTTCACAATAAGCATATAAATGCACAAAATAGGGGACTGAAAATATACCAGAAAACATATACGAGGGTCGGGTTATTACATTCTCCCCCCCTTAAATAAGTTTGGTCCCTCAAACTTGTTTTACCATGTAACATATTAGAAATCTCACATTATTACCCAGCTCTGTTATAGAGGTTCACGTAATTCCCCAGTCCAAACAATTCACAGGTTAATTCAATATTTATCACAGTTATTCCAGAGTTCCCAACACAATAAGCATCTCAGAGTTTTATCCAATTAGTCGTTTCGATGTCCATTTCGGGTATGTAGAATAAAAGGAAACAACTCCATATTTTTATTTTGTAGGATCCTATATCGAATAAGATAGACTAGCAGAGTTCATTGCAGGACATTTAAGGCATAAAATCTTCAGTAGGCAGGGTTTATAATTACAATATTTTATTGTCGATACGTTTCATCGCATCCATTATTAAATACAGAAACATATAATTCTTAAATACTGAAATGTAGTAGATACCGTTTTCTTAAGCATTTCCAAAAACATTTCAAAGGCATACCATTATATTGGTTCAGAATTATATGTAAACAAGGTCAGTACAACAGAAAGAAGGGTCACAATACACATTGTTAATTCCTCATAGCATTACCTCTGAGTACAGTAATACAAGGAGAATCATGCTTCGAATCAAACAGTTATGATAATATCAAAACTAGTATCATATACTTTTGCGAATTCATGCAAATGTGCCATGATAAACACGTAATTACACTATTACTAGTTCGGACCTGAGTAACAGAGACAGATGGGACAACCATTTTTTTTTTCGAGCAATGAGAGCTATTCAAAGATAAAGCCAGAAATCAAATTCAAAATCACACTTAATTAATCAGCCATAACAATAAGGTGAACATCCTCCCTCAGTACGCATTTCTTCTCACCATAGTACAATTTAATTTGGTCCCTTGTTAATCATTTCAGTGTTCCACTGTTTAGATACTTCTTTCTCTTTCTACTGTAGGATACAAGACTAACCACATGGTTTCGTATTCACAATTTATAGTTGTAGGGGGTCAGTAAACAGTCATACAGAAATTATAGACCAGTCGTCCGGCTTAGTCAATTAACATAAATAGAGTATCCAGTTACTCCATGTACGTAGGTTCTACTAAGTCCATTCGTAGGGTCATAAATTTCATTAAATATACAGTGATCACATTCATTCAGATTCCATAATGTCTAGGAATTCAGCAGTTTAGCGACAAAATAATTTGGCCACCTAATATCAGAGTTAGAATTCTTAGCTAGATCAGTTCAATATGATAGTAACTTAATTCGAAATTACGTAGCGCATATTATACCAACCTGTATGAACATGTAAGAGGAGGTAGATACTCGTTAACCCATCATCAATATGGAATACCCTCATAATCATTTGTCTCTATCAACATTCACAATATCATGCAGAACAGTTCACATTATACCCTTTAAATACAGAATAGGGATTAATTTAACAATTTACAATATCTAGTATTTGCATATCTACACAGAAATATATCACAGAAATGATTTTTCAATCTTAAGTCATTAACATATCGAAACAGGATTCTAATTCTTGCGGTAACTTATCAGTTTACCAATCATCTCGTTTGATCTCGAAGTAGTCAATAACTGCCTATCTTTTTTTTATTTTTTTTTTTTATTTTACGGGTGTCATATGGGCAGACATGTAATATAGGTGGGGTTCTTCATGTCATTCAACCATTCCTTATGAGAATCCCGATTACATATTATAGATTACACATAAACAAAACAAATTACAGAGTACAGATGACAGGTTACAGATTTCAGATCACAGATTCCCATAAACAAATCCCGATTACACATAAAACTCATTCAACATCATCAATAATGCCTTCAGTTCCCTATCAGAAGTTGTCGATAATTTTCTTAGTTCACGAAATCACATTGATTATATGCTGTTTCAAGGTCAATAATCAACTTCCAAACATAGCTAATATGTAAGTTATTCCCTTATCCATTAAACAATCAGTAGGAAACAAAAGCACGTTCACTTAACTTCTTACACAATTCTAAGAGGGGTCACTATAGGTATAATTTCTTCTCACAGCTAGTTATACTCAATACAATTCAAACTATCATGCTAAAACACAGCTTATCAAAATATCTAGACACAGTAACTTCTCAAAATCATAAGTCTAAACATTGCTATGGCAGGGAAAACATGGCTATGTCATAAGTCAGAGCATCATACATATCATTTCATTTAGTCAACGAATCTTAAAAATATTCAATACTTGGAGTTCAATCACGTCACCTAAACAGATGCTCGGAAGCATAATTGTATTGTCATCATTTCCCATAGGTGACTATAAATCGATAACACACATTTCATCTAACCATTTGCATATAAATTGTCTTACCGGTCAACTCGAACCCTCATCACGCTTTCGCAGTGCAATGTCATTGTTTTATTCCTATCTGTATGTTTTGCATTGTCCACCAATCTCTGTAGGATAAACTGAGGTAATAGTTCTCGTAATCATTCATTATTTAACTTTCAGTTTTTTTTTTTCTACAATTCATTTTACGTATGTTGTACAAACTTTTTTTTTTCTTCTTTTCCTTTTCATTCCGTCCAGCCAGGCAGAGGTAAAACCCTCCAAATCTTCCATCTTAGGCTCATTATGTCCTCCATCACAATCAATCACAATATGCACAAAGAATATACTATGGACATGGATTATAATCGTTAGCATTATCAGATTACATTTAACGTTGCCATCAATATTTCTATTTGCATTCGGAATGTTATGCATGATGCTTAAGTCTTTTCTAGACATCCTAAGGCTCAATGGATTTGTGTGTGAGATAGCAACTCGTGCTCTGATACCATTTCTCACGCCCCAAACCCGCTCCTATATGTTTGGGCATGACCACTTCAAAAACGGAAACTTAACTCAATATACATAATATATGGGGCCTGAACGGAAACATTTAATAACATATAATAATATGCATAACATCCATTGAGCTATCACTACTATGCCAGGATCACAAACAGAACATAAAGTAGATAAACATATAGTGACGTGCATCCGAGAATTTAGCTATATACATATACATATACAGACCCAGCCCTCAAGATTGGGCGCATAACAAAAACATTGTAAGGAAAAAGGATTGTATACACTTCCACGTAAGACAGACAATCAGAGTACAAAATCAAGAGCTTAGCAAAACTCCATATAATGAGCTATCTTCATTTAGGTGTTTGAGTCCTCTGAGGTTAACAACAGGGGAAATAATGCCACGGGTTAAGACTGACTTCCAGGTTGAGTGCCTACAGAAACAGGCATAACATAAAGTGAGCCAGGTTCAGTGAATAATAGTGTTTAAATAATTCGATAATCAACTTAAATCATAATACATATGAATGCGTGTGTAAATGCAAAGATCATATAGTTAATCTAATTCTGTACTAATTTCAGAATGGCCTTGGGCCCAATCTTAAAATGAGTAGCTTTAAGCCTGTAACAGAGTGGCATGAAGCCCTTAAATAGAGTGGCATTAAGCCCAGAATGCAGAACGACCTTAGCCCTGTTCATGCATGTATGAACTCAAGAGATGGCTCGCATGGATTCTAGAGGTGACTCGCATTGCAGCACTTAGTTCCGTACAGCACTTTGCTTCATACTAATAGATCATACAAAATGGCCATAGGCCTCATAACTTTCACAGAAAGGATTTAAGCCTCATAACTTTCACAGAACGGCCATAGGTCTCATACCTTTTACAGAACGGCTTTAAGCCTTATAACGTTCACAGAACGGCCATAGGCCTCATAACTTACACAGAACGGCTTTAAGCCTCATTCATATATATATGGACTCAAGAGGTGGCTCGCACGGATTCTAGAGGTGACTCGCATAGCAGCACTTAGTTCTGTACAGCACTTTGTTCCATACCAGAAATCAATAGGTCTTACGGGTATCAGTAGAACAGACTAGTCCCAGAATTATACAGAGGCACACAGATTCTTTCAACCATTCACATGAGTTAACATAATTAATTTACGTTTAACAGAGTGCTACTGATAAGTACTAACAGGTTGAGTGCCTACAGAAACAGACATAACATAAAGTGAGCTAGGTTCAGTGAATAATAGTGCTTAAATAATTCGATAATCAACTTAAATCATAATTCATATCAATGCATGTGTAAATGCAGAGATCATATAGTTAATCTGATTTTGTACTAATTTCAGAATGGCCTTGGGCCCAATCTTAAACAGAGTAGCTTTAAGCCTGTAACAGAGTGGCATGAAGCCCTTAAACAGAGTGGCATTAAGGCCAGAATGCAGAACGGCCTCAGCCCTGTTCATGCATGTATGAACTCAAGAGGTGGCTCGCACGGATTCTAGAGGTGACTCGCATTGCAGCACTTAGTTCCGTACAGCACTTTGCTTCATACTAATAGATCATACAAAATGGCCATAGGTCTCATAACTTTCACAGAAAGGATTTAAGCCTCATAACTTTCACAGAACGGCCATAGGCCTCATACCTTTCACAGAACGGCTTTAAGCCTCATAACGTTCACAGAACGGCCATAGGCCTCATAACTTACACAGAACGGCTTTAAGCCTCATTCATATATGTATGGACTCAAGAGGTGGCTCGCACGGATTCTAGAGGTGACTCGCATAGCAGCACTTAGTTCCGTACAACACTTTGTTCCATACCAGAAATCAATAGGTCTTACCGGTATCAGTAGAACAGACTAGTCCCAGAATTATACAGAGGCACACAGATTCTTTCAACCATTCACATGAGTTAACATAATTAATTTACGTTTAACAGAGTGCTACTGATAAGTACTAACAAAAAGTAAGCGTAACTCACAGATTGTACTGAGTTGACCACACTCGGTGGCCCATAACAGAATGATTCCAGACACATGAAGATGATGTTGTTTCATAGTACACATTTGTTCCCTTTGATCATTTTACATTAATAAAGTTAATTTGCAGGTAACAGAATGTTAATATTGATCATTAACGGTAGTCAAAGCGTACCATTACAGTACTATCCAAAGTTCTATCCGATTATCCATTTGTTGAGTCATCATAAAGTATTCATAAAATATTCAAAATGTCATGTTCCCAGTAGGTGACGTTTATTTTCCCAATTCTTTTCTGTCAACAAATTTCACAGTATTACTTCTCAAACACAGAATCACAGAAGAAATCATCCCTCTAAGCATACGGTTCACATCTTTCCATAACAAAGATCACTTCCTATCATAACGGAGATACTTTTAACTATGTTTATCTCGGAACCAATCCAGTATTAATCATTTACATACAATTCACATGCGGAGACATAGGAACTTATAGTTTCCAGAGTCGTACAAAGGTACGCAGATTTCTCAATCCTTCATATCCATTAACGTAATTAACTTGCAAAATACAGAGCGTTAATAATAAGAATTATTAACGGTAGGCAAATGTACAATTGTAGTACTATTACTCACAGTGCGTTGATGGAGTGATAGTCCCTCCCGGTAGGTGCCTTACATATGCATGACATACAAGAATTAGTTTGTTTTCCTTTTAAAATCATTTTCCGGTTCGTTTCGTTTCAACGAATTTACAAACATTGAAGAGACATTAAATACAAATGTCAATATCATCAGAGGGTCAAGCACGTAAAACGGAGCGGGCAAAATTTCCTAGCATGGGCCGCACGTGCGGCTGTGAGCCCCGCACGTGTGGCAAGGGTTCCCGCACGTGCGGCAATGAAGCCCCGCACGTGCCTTTTTAGCAGTATTCAAAGACCCAAACTACTCTGTTTTCCGCACGTGTGGCCATGACTCCCGCACGTGCGGTAGTGTTCCCGCACGTGCAGCCATAACCCCCGCACGTGCGGCGATTTACCCTGTTTGTGCAGTCTGAAATTCATGTAATCTTTCAACTTGGTAAACTCAATTCACAGCATAAAATGAGAGGAATTAATGCAACACAAGGGATCAACATTACAATAACATGGATTTCAAGTGTATAATACCACATGAATCTTAGGTCACAAACTCAATTAACTTAACATTTTTCCATTTTACAGCATAACCCAATTCCCTTAAACATACAAACAAACACATGTATAAACATGCAATTTCAACTTGAGAGTCCAAGGAATTTATCATAGTCCTCCCATATAATTTAAAATACCTCCAAACAACTATATGCTAAGAATGTTTCCCAATGAAACAATTGTCACACACACTTGATCTCAAAGACAAACTCTAGCTTGCATAGAAACATCCTTACTACCCTTAAGAAGAGGTTGAAGAGAGGTTATTTAAAGTGATTCACACATACCTTGGTTCAATCTCCACAAACCCTCTCAACTCCCTAATCTCCTCCTTTGAAGAACCCCTCTTCCTCTCAAACTCTCTCTCCCCAGGAGATATTTATGAAAATGGCTCTCAATCAAAAATCTAAGGAACCTAGATATATATATATATATATATAGAAAGAATAAGGACGAAAATCAATCAGTTTAGGCATTCCAAATTGAAATTTCACAGAAAATCATATTATGACCTAAAAATTACGCTGATCACAAATATAAAATCAATTCCAGATGATTACGCCTTTAAGGCTCTCAATCTCTGATCCAAACATTTTAATTGTGACATATATTTTACTTATTAAACATATATGAATCTATATTCATAAGATTCACTCAGTCAAACTTCACTTCACACGAAATTTCACAATAAGCATATAAATGCACAAAATATGGGACTGAAAATATACCAGAAAACATATACGAGGGTCGGGTTATTACAATCTCACTAGCCACTTCACCGCTAGCCACCATCGGTCATAGCCTCCCATGTCCAAACCTCAACCATACACAACATTTCTTTTCAAGTAGATGTTTGATGTTGTCAATTGAATTCCACTATGAGCTTTCATTTCTCTGTTTGGTGCACTAATTTTTAGAAACTAAGGCTATTGGAATGATTTCCAAGTTTGAATTGCTATTAGTCATGTGAAATAAATGATCAAGGATAAAGAACGGAAGTTGATTATCAAGTACAATTAAATCACGTCCTATGGCAAAAAAAATACTCCATGATTGGAAAATATGGTCATTTTCGTCTCATTTCTTTGACTCAGAAACCTTTGCAGGTATCGAAATTTGTGATGTTCCATTTCTTGTTGGTTTGGTTTACCATGATGGTAAGGACCAATAGCAACTATTGATGGTTCATAGGCTTTCTCATTTTCCTTTCATAAGTGATCAAACATTACAACATTGAGAGGATGGATTAGATAAATTATCAAACTTATCTGTAATACTAATGGAGACATGATCAGCTGCTCCTTCTTCCAGTTCTCTTGTGTCGATGATTGTGATGGAGGTGACGACAGCGTAAGGGGTTGTGTGAGAATAGTTGAGAGGCTCGGAAGAGGCGGTGATTGATGTCGTCACTGCTGTCGTCACCAGTAATTGGTGTAGTTTGGGTTAAGGTTTTTGGAGTGAGAAAGGATGGAAGGAGATGATGTGCACAGAGAAGGTGAGGGCATATTGGAATGTGAAGTGTGTGGACTGAGATAATAAAGTAAAAATCAAATTACTATATGTGTGGATTGAGAAAAAATGTACACAGAGATAATTTAGCGTGTGGAAATAGAATTTCCCCTAAACTATCTAATAACAATGGGTCATTATTGTTCCACTTGTAAATTTTTTGGCTACAACATTGATTACGAATACTATGTAAACAAGGTTGTATGGTACTCCAAAATTATTAAATAATTATTACTTGGAAAAAACCTCCTATGTTTGTTGAATTTTGGGTTGAGTGACAAAATTGAACTTGGATATTATGTCTAAACCCTTTAGTTATCTATCATCTCGTCATTTAATTTTACTAGTTCCACTTTATTAAAAAAAAAAAGAGTATGGTACAAATTGATTATTTATGTAGACAACAATATATATTATCGGATTTTACATCAATAAATTAGTGTAGTACTCTTTGCACTCAAGAAGTAACTAGAACTTATACAAATCTCTTTACATTTTCGCTGAGTTACTAAGTTTGGACAGACTCTCAACCCGCTTAAGTCACAGTCCTAGTTCCAACCACCACAATTTTAAACACATAAAAAGCCGTTACCAACTACTCTTCCTCTTAAATTGTTGTGAGGTCCCTTATGCTGTGTTTGGTTAGGGGATTTGGGGAGGGATTTGGAAAGGGAAAGAAGGGGAAAGAGAAAAGGTGTGTGAAACTATGTGAAATGTAGGTATATTTTTTTTACATTTCACCTACCTTTTCTATTTCCCTTTCCAAATCCCTCCTCAAATCTTTTAACCAAACACAGCATTAGAGAACCAGAAAAGGCTGGGAAAAAAGTATTATTTTGTAGCGTCTAATGTATATCTTCGTCAAGAAAGAGTTTAGAGTTTATTATATCTTTATTATAGGTGATCATTAGAGCCACATGTTTGCTTCGCAACTTGGTGCCAAAAAACAATACAATAATGCATTAAAAGAATGAGAATCATGTTTTCTCTTTTACATATAAAGTAACTAAGATCAGTTATCCATAGTGCACGCTAATGAAGATCACCATATGCCAAACACCTTGTTCATCAATCTTGTTTTTCATTTTATTTATTTATTTATTTTAAATTTATCTTATTTAGCTCTATGTATATGCTCTATATGTATATACATACAAAAGAAAGAATCTATAAAAGTAGGAGATTCTCACCAACTGTGAAATCCTCTCCTGGATCTTCTCCATGATTTGGTTGAACCATTAAAAATGTTTTCATGACTTAAAATAAAAAAAAAATAAATTGCAAGGAAGAGAGGATTGTTTTGGCAGAAAATATTTTTATTTTATTTACATTTTATATGAAAAACAGTTTTAGAAGACTTGTTGGGTAGAAAAAGTTTTCCTGTTTTTAGTTATCACTTTGAAATTAATGCGTTAGTGGTTATATTGGTGGTGGTGACAATGATGGTAGCAGTAGTGGTGATGACGTTGGTAAGACTTTAGTTCGGAAACATTTTCCATCCAAATAAGATTGTTTTTCATTAAGTTTTGTTCTTTGTCGTACCAAATATAAATAATAAAAAAAATACAGAAATTATATTTCAGAAAACATTTTCAATCACTTAGTCCTCTTGGCGCCTCATGAAACATCAGGTCTAAGATTTGACTCCCATTAAGTCTTATCAATGCCTTTGGGGCTATGCCTATGGTAGGGGTGTAATTTTGGCCTGGCTCGGCCCATTCGGCGCTCGGGTCGGGCAGGGGCCATGTCGGGCCTTTCGGGCTCCCGCCAAAAAATCGGGCCGGCCGGGGTGGCCCACAGGCCAGAAAACTAGGCTCAAGCCCTAGTCCTAGCCCAGACCCAGGGGTATTCAGGCTTTGGGCGGGTCTGTGGGTCGGGCTCCTGGGCTCGGGCTTGGGTTCGGGCTTTGAATGGGCTTAAACAATTTTTTTTTTTATTATTTTTTTCACCAAAATTTTATTATTTTCCATTAAAAATAACACTGGGCATCAGGCGGGCCGGCCCTCGTGCCGAGCTTTTGGACGGGCCTTGAGCGGGCCAATGGGTCGGGTCACGGGTCGGGCCGAGTGGGCCGAGTCGGACTTCAAAATGATGGCTCAAGCCCTGGCCCAAAACCTTGTGCTGGGCTGGGCTTGAGCTCGGGTCTTAACGGGCCGGGCCCACCTTAGGTCGCCCACGGGTCACGGGCCAAAATTACACCCCTAGCCTATGGACATAGCCGAGATTTGCTTAACTCGTGTAGAGGGGACACTTGCATGGGTCTTGGAATTAGTTGAGATTTTTCCAAATATTTGACTAAAAAAAAAAAAAAATTCTGTTGAAACAAATGGTTTGAAGAAAAAAGGAATAATAATAATAAAAAAAAGTTAGTGAAGGATAAGCATTAGAACACACCAGACATGCTTTATTATCCCCAAACAACAGACAAGCCTCAATTTTTTGAAGTGAGGTATAGCCTTTAATTATTGTTTGGGACATCATTGGTTGGGTCCATCCATGCATCAAATCAAAGTGTGTTAATATGAAATTAATTATTTGGCAACTAGATTGCTGTCTTTATATCATCTTTGTCAAAGCCTTTACCTTAAATTAGTATAACAAATTAATCTAGTTTTGCCTAAACCAAGGTTTGCTCTACTACTAGTTTCATAATTGTGTCAAATGCAATATTCTAAGGTTCTTCTACTTACACACAAGTCAATTACAGAATCAAACATAATCTTAGGTTCCACACCCATTTGAGAGGGTTATGTCCGATTTTGTGATCAGTTTCTCTATTTCTTTTAGTAGAAAATGTTTTTTCACATTTTCTTTGGCTTTTGGTACCATAAAAAATGAAAATCAACGGAAAACGTTTTTTATGATCAAGAAATTTTTTTTTTATTTGGGCAGAAAATATTTTTCACTTTAAAAGGTGAAAAACATTTTCCAAAATAAAACCTTACCAACGCCACCATACTACCACCAACACCAACACTACCATCCTCCCCGCCGCCGCCGCCGCCGACACCACCATCACCCCATCAACAACCACTAGCACATTAATTTCAATGTCATAGCCAAACATAGGATTTTCTGATATAAAATTTTTTTTCCATAGAAAAAATATTTTTTGGCTTAAACAAACAGAGCATAATTGAGTGGTAGATCACCTTGCCGCAATTGAGAAATGCAATCACCTTGCTGCACCAGCAGCAAACCTTGTCACAGTGCTCAAGGTTCAGCAAAGTAGCAGACACTCACATGCCATGTGAAGCCAACCCAAAGCTTTTCTTTTTCCCAAAAATCTCTCTTGAATCAAAAATTAAACTAATCT
>NW_021025067.1:1356640-1377112 GCF_004153795.1 Camellia sinensis | reverse complement strand
CTTACTTTTATTCATAATTGTCTCACTAATTTTTTTCATTTTTAAATCATTGTCTAAATTAGTACTACAAACACAGATTTAACATGTAAAAGTCAGAGTCATGTTTTGTAAGTCGGCAACTTTCTCTCTCAAACTATAAACAAAACAGATAGGTTTGGACATGTAAAATTTCGGGCCGGGCCGGTCGCTTTTTGCTGGGCCAAGCCCACTGACTTCCTGCTAAGTTCATGGGTCACCTCAATTTCCACGGCCTCCATCTTTTTTTTTTTCCTTAAATGCAAATACTAATAACTGTCTTTCCTTCTGATTAAAAAAATCAAATTACATCACGGCCACCTTTGGAGTAGAAGCACAGATTTTGTAGACTACTTTAGTGAAACATATGTTTGATTTGTGTTTGGGTTAATTAAACTGATTTTGTAGACTATTTTTGAATTCATGACTTTTTCTTTAAAATTAAACCAAACATAATATTTCATTTTTTTTATTCAATTGTTTGTCTTATTTTTCTCGTCCTATAACTTATATTTCGTAATCATATTTATAATCATGTTATATATTCAATTTCACGATAAAATTTATCCTTATATTCTAATTCCTATCTAATTTCATAAAATTTAAAAAAAAACTAAGAATTCAGATTCTCTAAAATTATTTTTCGTAAAGTGATCTTATAGTATTTTTTTTTTTGCTTTGTATGTTTAAGATTTTTTTTTAAAAGTGATTACACAATATTATTGTACCCCCATTTTTATATAATTAAATTTTAATGTTTTAAAACTTTAATATAAAATAACTGTACAAAACATCACTTAAGAGGATCTCGACTCAAAAAGAATAATGAACAACATTAATGATTCAAAATATTAATTTTAGTGTTTTAATAGAGCATTAATGATATAGTACGAAGAAAAAATAAATAAATAAACAAACAAAATAAGATCAAAGCATCACATCACAATAGGTAAAGCCTACTGCCAACTTATTAAAACTAATTTTGCCTCCATTTGAGAAGTTGGTTTTGAGGGTTTTTTTTGCTAAACTAGTCACGAAAATAGATATTTTAGTCTAATGAGACAAAATATCACATTTAATTTATAATCATAACATTTTTTTTCTTACAAAAAATTAAAAAATGCAAAATCCAAAAGCCTTTTCCAAACTAAAATTTTTAACTCTAAATTAAAATAATAATAAAAAATTAAAAATTTAACAAGTCAACTCACATTCCAAACAAGAAGTTTAAAACTCAAAAATTAAACTTTCAAAACATTTTTCAATGAACCATCAACGTTTATGTTATGTAATTAGGGCCTATTTTGGCAACATGGTTTGCGGTCACTTTTTTTGGTTAATAGTAAAAGTTAAAAATTGGTTTTTTTGTCTTTTTTTTCATTTGGGATGTTGGTTTTTAGCTAACGGTGAAATTACAATTTTACCCCTCATGGGTCAAAATGTGTTACATAGGTGAAGTTGTAAATATTTTAAATAAATGGAGATAGTTTGGTCATTTTATTATGATTTGACATCACAAACAAACATTAATCAAAAAAGTCAAAAGTCACTTTTTACCAACTTTTCAAATCGTTTGTCTAAAAAAATCAAAAACTAAATTAAAAGCCAAAAAATTATTTTTTACCATCTTCCCAAAATACCCTTGAAATTCTACTGGCGTTGTCGATAGGCTTTTAGAGCAGCTAGTAAAATGAAGCCACGTGGTAAGCAAAAATCATCCAAACAGGTACATCCGGATTGGTTTGAGACAGATCAAATCACTTTTCCTACCGTCTGTTGCATTAAAAAATTACGGACTTTTTTGATTTGGATCTCAAAATATAATTCTTTAATATTGTGTTTGGTTGTGAGATTTGAAAAAAAATTTAGAAAAAGAAAGGAAAAAGATATGTAAAATTAAGTAAAATATAGACATATTTTATTCATATTTTACCTACATTTTCTATTTTCCTTTCCAAATCTCTCTTTAAATCTTCTAACCAAACATAACATAAAAAAAAATTTAAAAATTTTATCCGTCCCAAATTTTTTGATAAAAATCTCTAAAATCACTTGTTCTTTTTTACGTATCAATCCATTACTTTTTTTCTTTCCTTTCTCTTTATCAATCACTTTTCTCTCACACACACATATAGTCAATTATAACAAAATATCAAATCATTTTAAACTCTTAAATTTCAAAACTACTTTTAAAATATACAATCTAACAAATTAAAAAAAAATTAAACTCCTTCTCTAAAATTTTTTTAAAAAATTTATCTTAAAACACAAACTAACCCCACCCCATATCTTGTCCTCAGTTGGACACTCGCCAGTTGCCACCTCAATCATTAGGTGTATATTCTTTGGAATAAATTATAATATAGCTGGTATTTATAGATGTGAACATGATATGACAGTATACTATTAGTTATTAGATGCTGCATAATACACGTGCAACAAAAATGTGGTTCAAGTGATATACGCAATGCGTGATAATGTACCAAAAAATATAAAAATTAATGCGTAACAATTTCTAGATATATAGCTGATGACTTAGCCCTATAAATATAAATATTTTAAGATTGTTAATAAATAAATACAGATGAAATATTTATAATTTCAATACAATTTTTTATATATTTTTTAATATTCTTACAAATTTTAACATAATTTTTTTTTTATATATATACACTTTTTTTACATTATATCTAAGGGTTATCTTTAATATTTTTCATTATAATTAACGATTACTATTCTTTTTGTATATCCTTTTGTTTGGTGCAATTTATATAAATAAATTTGTTGTTCATTTTATTTTATTTTTTATAAACAAATGCAATAAAAGGAAAAAGGTTATTATTATCAAATCGACATTGTAACGTTCGGGTCGAGACCCGACTTTTATTTCTTTTTCATATAAAGATGATTGTATTAAAAAGGTTTTCTGTCAAAATTAGACTTAACTAGAAAATTTTCTAGTGTGAAATTAGATTTTTCAAAACTTACGATTTAGAAAATAATTTTTGACAATAATTGTTCCTCATATATTAAATAGTCCAATTTGATTTTACGAAATTTTTCTACGAGGTATTAACCACTTTACTTCAATGTCAAATTAAAAAAATTTAGTTAAAAAATTATTTTTGTACTAAAATTGAGAAAACCACTTTCTGATTTAATTAGATTTTGATTTTTTTGTATTTTTCTTTGAATCCAAATGAGAGGTATTTTCTTATTTATATTGTAAACTTAAGTAAATGAAATATAAATATAATATGAAAATAAGGTTGATGTGCAGGGAGTACTTTAGGAACTGAACCTGTGATACTTTGCCACTTTCGAAAATCTCAGTTCGCTCGAGGGCAAGAGTGAGCGCCCAAGTGGTCTATTTCTCACACGAATTTCGCTCGAGCGGTTTGTTCTAGATCAGCCACTTAAAATCAACTGTTTGCCTCATTTCTATCACTTTTCTTTCTCTCTTCTCTCTCACTTCTCCCTTTTTCAAAAAACCCTAACCCTCCAATCTAGATCTCATCTATTTTACTAAGAATCCATCCCAAGCTCTTAGTTAAAAACGTAGAGCTCGAAGAGATCAACACTTGTACCGTTTTGATCACGTTTTCTTCGAAGTTTTCTCCTTGGGTCTTCGTCCCTTACTATCATCTTTGAGGTAAGGGTACTATTAACTTAGTATATCTATGATTTAAGGTATATATGTGATATTTTCTTAGTTATATGTATGTATGACATGATTGTGTTAATTAAATGGGTTTTGATACATAAAGAGTGTTTTTGCCCCCAAATTGTTGAGGGACTTGAAATAATTCTTGGTGATAATGGTTATTGATAATGAGTACTTGTTTTAGAAACATTAATGAGAGAAAAGCCCTAATTATGTCCAAACCCTAACTTTACAATTTTATTCTAAAGTTAAAGTTTTATTCAATTGAACCTTGAATTATGCAATTAAGATGATGTTTAGTAGAAATGTGTATGAATATCAATTTTGGGTTATTTTGAAATGTTTTATTGAAGTGAAGGAAATTGGATATGTGGAGGGATACAAATTAACCCATGTGAGGTGGGCCCACACAATGCCTACATGGAAATAGAATTAAGATAATAAAATAATGCCTTGCAATACAACTTGCCAACTTGCCAAGTTGTTTTGGCATACATGCATCAGACAGGTTTTGGGCCATACAAGTGGCTCATTTTCATTGGACCAAATTGGTAGCTTAATCTCATTGGACAAAATGAGTGATAAGTTAGCCTATATAAAGGGATGTAATCTTCAACTCTAGGGGGTGGTATGCCTATACTATTCTATTTACTCATTCAGTTTCATTTAGATATACACTATCTAACTTGATCGTCGGAGTACTCTCTGGCCGGCAACCGTTGGTCGAGAGGCGCTATTTGTTTATTCTTTTGCAAATTCGGAACGGTGTAATTCAATTCTTCGTTAATCTCTCGATTAATATATGTCGGACAATTTTTGCCTCCACAATTGGCACCGTCTATGAGAACGAAAGAGATTAACTAAGAAAATAAGAAAGCACCATTCTAAATTTCTGATGATCGCTATAATGATTATAGTTAATCATTATTGCAAGTTTCATATGTTTTCTTATTAACATATGGCTTGCTTTTTCAAGCTTTAATAATAATAAATGCATATATATAGCAAAATAGTGATAATATGGGCTTCATGTTTTGATCGGCTGCATATATGAAGTTAGAAAATATGTTTTGCACAAATACTAATATTTGTGTGCAATTCATAAATAGGTTTATGACTTGTTCAGCTCAAGAACCAGATATTATAGTTAGACCCATGGATGGGTCTTCACACACACTCTCTCTCTCTCTCTCTCTCTCTCTCTCTCTCTATAGAAAAATATTTAGCATGAGATATTGACAAAGTTAGACCATGAGTTATTATAGTAATTTGTGGTGACCAACTATAATCCAAGCTTAGTAACATGATTTGGAGGCAGCTTTAATTACCATTGGTGAATTATGATGTTTCTTGAAAGTTCATTGTTTTTAGTTTCTAACTCTGTATCTCTACTATAAATTCATGAATTTATAGTTTACATATATGAAGATGTCATGATACATTGGGTTAACTCTATTGTTCGGCACAACAAACCCAAAAAGATATGCCAACCAAACTCTTGGCAAGGCCGAAGACCAAAGATGATGTTGCATATGTAAAGAGGCGTTTTTGGCAAGGCCGAGGAGCAAAGAGGTGTTGCCCAAATACAAAGAAAAGGTGCCAACCAAAGTGTTTTGGCACATCGAAAAGCTCTTTTATTTTAGGAAAGATGTTGATCGGCACCAAGGGGATGGCAGAGCTTCAGACAAATGGCCATGAAAACCGAAATAACATCAACACCGAAGTTTTAACTGCCGACCAAGCACCTCAGCAAACTAAAGATCAAAAGAGTTCAATGAAGAAAATGATAAATACACACTATTCTACTTTTGCTCTCGTCTATTGCAAGTTTTTGTATACTTTAATGTGATTTGCATTAGTATAATTAATGCCTTCCTTTCCATATCAAGCACTCCATGTGCAATGGATTTTATAATCAGTTGCAGAGGAAGAATTCAGGGGGTTATTTTGTCATTTTCTCTCTCTAACAATTATCTCATTTTTATAGTCTTTGCATGTAAATTTATTTATCAACTTAATCTTTGTGGAAACTTTTTTTTTGGATGCTAATCTCAGTGGAGGAGGCGAAATACCACGTCGTTGCTGTGATCATGATCGGGTCTCAAACTTGCTCTTGTAAAGAAAAATTACAAAGTAACCATTTGGGCAGCAGAGCAATTCATCTGGGTCACCTAACATCAAACGCTCTTCGATGCATATGACACATTTATCAAGATTGGCGTCCTCGTTTCGAAACAACATGCAACTGTTGGGACATACATCTCACATCTCATACGTAAAGCCCAAATCTGTTGTGACCTTTTGAGCTTTATAATATGAGTTTGGGAGTTTCACACCCAATGGGAATGACTCATTCAATAACTCAAGCTACATGTCAACAGCTTGTTTGTCCACTGATTAAGCGCCTTCAAATGTAGAAGTCGAACAATAAATGACAAAGATGTGAACTTCTGACAACCTGGATACAATGCACTTTGTACATCTTGAAGAAGTTTGAAATACTTTGTAGTCTCTGCATTTGGACCATGCTGGGATTCAGATGCATGGGGATCAGGCCCCTGTGGTTCATTACCCTCAACACTTGTACCGGCATGTGGATTTTCGATAGCCCCTTGTATCATTCCAACCATATCATCCCCAATGTCTAAATTAGCTAATGTTTCATTCTCTCAATTATCATGCAGAGATACGTCAGATTCCCCATGATTAATCCAATGTTTGTACTTTTTTTAAAAAACCATTCAAAATCAGATGCTCCCGTACAACATCTCGTACAAGATGGTATCGATTCTCACACTTCCTACACGAACAATTGATCATCGAACCTTCAACCCTATTGGTGTAGGAAAACACAAGGAATTCATCAATCCCATTAATGTATTCCCTTGACATCCTATTTAGTAAATCAATCCAACTCTTATCCATCATCTGTACTTCCCTCAAATATCGTTTCTGCACACATCCAGAAACATATCTTATTAAAGTAACTCTAAATATAATTGTAGACACCCCATTTTTGACCGACCTTAAGACTCAGACGTCATCGATTGAGCACTCGGTGATGACATATGTTGTGCTCGTTCTGAGGTTACAGAGTCTCGGCTGAGAGCCTTGCCTCCGGACCTCGGGACTCGTTTGTGCTTTGCCTCGGTTTGCGAACCAGGTTCTGTTTTCTCTTCCCGAAGGGAGGGAGAGGTCTCATAGACTATCTCTCAGTGGCCATAGGCTACTTTTCGTGGTCGTAGACCACTGTTCCCGTTTGGAGACCAATTTTTAATTTTCGGAGCCGTCTGCCGTGCGCCTCGGTTCGGGACCGCTTAACTTTCTCCGTCTGGCACGATTTTTGGAGAGCTTGATCATTTTGAACCTTTATTTTAGCTTCTTGAGGAAGCTTGAACCTTTTGAACCTTCGTTTTAGCTTCTTCGGGAAGCTTGAACCTTTTGAACCCTTATTTTAGCTTCTTGAGAAAGCTTGAACCTTTGTTTTAGCTTCTTGAGAAAGCTTGAACCTTTTGAACCCTTTTTTTTAGCTTCTCCAAGAAGCTTGAACATTTTTTAGCTCCTCCAAAAAGCTTGAACCTTTTTTAGCTTCTCCAATAAGCTTGAACCCTCTTGTTTTTTTAGCTTCTCCATGTCTTGGCATCATTGTGCATGTTATTTCAGACCTCATACTTGTGCCATGTTCCCATGTTTTCCACTCCTTAAGTGCATTTGAGAGTTGTGCTTGTTTGCCTCATTTTTGGACCATTGCATAAGCTTCATTTCCATGCCTTTTGAGCCACTATTTTAGTCCATATTTGCTACTGTTTTGATCTACAGGACTGTTTGGGGGTGGTTTGATCATTTGAGCATCGCTTTGCATACCTCTAGTGTAATCCACTTCACTAGTTTCGGTATTTGGGCCACCTAGCATGCATTGTGTGAGGTGTTTGCATGATTCGGGATCCTTTCGTATGTCATTTCAGAGCTGAAAAATATGTTGTTGTATGCTATATTACATGCTTGCCATGCATTGGTAGAGTTGCACTTGGTGCCTTAGTTTTGGTCCCTTGCATTTGGGGATGTTTGCATGAGTGTTGTTGCTTCATTTCATAATGTTTGGCCATTGATTTGAGTGTGGCTGAGGCCCATTCATTTTAGTTTAAGTCTATCTTGCATTGGATATGCCATGTAGTCCATACTGTTGCATGATTGACCATTGCATTGTGTATGTCTTGATCGTCTCATTGATAGTCTTCATATGTGCATTGTGTATGCCATATAGTTCGTGTGCATTGAGTATGCCATTCTTAGTTCATAGCATTGCGTATGCTAGTTGTATCTTTGCATGTCATTTCTTGCATATTTGCATGTCTTAGTTGCATTTCATTTAGGATTGCATGCTAGTTGTTGCATAGTGTTTGGAGTAGGGTTTAGTCCAAACACGGGAAGCGAAGGACGTTTCGTATTCCAAGTGACGAAACGTGCCTCGATTCTCGGTCGCCGACACTCCGGATTACCCATGATGGAGTTTAGGCCTTGTTGTGGTTATATGTGCATTCATTTTACATCGAGTCGTGCAATTCGACTCCTCGGCCATCATGCATCGAGATGCGTGATCGGTGGCACGAGGATCGAGGACTACACTCCCTGGAGCTTGTGCAATGATGGGGAGATTGGTCATGCACACATATGTTGAAAATACTTTGTCATGCCCCTTTCTCGCTCTCTGTTGCAGCAAACTGGAAACCAGCAGCAAAAACTGGTCAGCATCCTTTTGGAGCTTTGTACAGTGTTCTGGGACCAGTTGCAAACAGAGGCAAATCGGGGCATCGCGATAGATTTCCTGACAAGGCGACTTGAGCATGCATGCATCCCTATCATTCGAAACAGAGCTGAGGCAGTCCATTTTGTTTAATTTGCATGCTAGTTTCCTTACTTACTTAGTTAATTCGTTAATTAATTAATGTTGTGTAATAATTAGTTTAATTAGCTTAGATTAGCTAGTTTATTCTGTACTATTCATTCGGACCCTCTAAGGAGGGCAATGTTGTAATAAGTGCGCGTGCGTGTGTACATGTCTTCCAACCCCACGTCTTTCTTCCTTTTATTTACCAGCTTATGATGGTTAGTTTAGGGCACGTTTCAATTAGCATACTTATGCTCGCATGTTTGCATCCATTTATCTGTCTTGCATGCACCGGGCTCGGCGCATCATACTAACTGTATTGTATTTCAATTCCGAGTTGAATACATGTATCGGTTATTGCATTTCATATGCCATTTTAGAATAGCCGAGCCTATCTTTGTTGCATTTTTGCATGTGTTGCATTAGGCATTCCAGCATAGTTAGGATTCATGCATGATTTCTAATTAGCTTCTTTCTTTGGCTTGGAGTACTCGGTAAGTATTTATGCTTTAGCATCCTTGCATGCGTGTGAGTGACTGCCATGATAGCATGCTTACCATGAGGCTATTTGCTTATGTGATATAACTGCCTGAATGCCTGTGGGTGAAGGTTGGGTTATTTGAATTGGAACAATTTGCCAATTAAGAGTTTTAAGCCCACTTGAGAGTGGCAAAATCATGTTTTCTTAAGCCCACTTGAGGGTGGCAAATCTACGTCTTAGCCTACTTGCGAGTAGCACCATCAAACCATCTTTCAAATAAACAAACATGAAATGTTTTGTTCCAACTCAAACGATCCAGTCTATACTTGTATGTTGTGTGCATCACATAGTAATTCTAGGCTAATAACCGGAATAAGAGCACATAATGTTTTCAAAACTCGATATCATGGTTAGTAGAGACCGATTTTTGATCGGGCGAGCGGGGGTGCTCACGAAGTGACCTTCCCCAATCGTACCCAAGTTCCCAAGCCGAGGCAACTTTGGTGATGACGGACACGTGGGCTTAGGTACGAGTCAGGGTTTCCTAAATTCCCCCAAAATAAAATATTTAGGTGGCGACTCTGTATCTGGCAAAGCAGTCCATGTTTGGCACTTCTTGCTAAAAATTAATTTTTCAAAACGATTTGTCAGATTTGGACTCTTTGATGATTCATTGGTCTTGCATTGCACTCCACGAGATTAGATACAGGACCGTGACATTGAGTCCTGAACTGTAGTGAGCCCAAATGAACAAAACGGGATTCCCTCCCGGGACGTTCGGGGACGTCTACAGTTTCTGGGGACTCCACTGGGGATCTAGAGAACTTGACTCGAACTCATGATATCTTATTTTGACTACACTTATGTGTTTCTTTGCATTGCATTTGCATTGGTACGCCTAAGTCATAGTGTTTGCCGTTTGTTATTCTTGAACGGTTTGCCGGAGGCTCGCTTCGAGAAGCGTGCCATAAGGCTGACCGGTTACGGGCTCTGCCACGATAGGAACACAAACCTCGATTTTACCGGGGCACCCTTTTTGACCATTCGACCTAGTGCATATTCGGAATCCATAGTGACTATCCCAAACTAGGACAGGTTGCTTACACGATTAGAGGTTGTTTGAAACCGCTGCGTGCGTAGTGAAACCCTAGCTCCTGACAAAATAGGACAGGGAAACCCTACCTCACCATAGGGGTGTTTTGGCTCTCACTTGTTTGCTATGTGCTTTTAGAGTGCGTCTCTACAGGAATGCATGTATCAGTTTGCAATTCTGGGTATCAGGTCTGTGGACATCAACATCAGTATTTTGGGGGATCAGTTTTACTCGAGGGTATCAGATTTGAGGCAGAATTTTGGGGCAGAAATCAGTAATGAGTGCAGTCATTCAGCTGTGCTCATATCTGTTTTAGTGAAATCAGGCTGAGATGCTCTATATTTTCTCTTTTGCTAGGGTAGTCCTGGAACCATAGCTTCAGAAGGCTCTGATATCTCCCAGATTCATTGGACTTGTGCTGATAGACTTTGTCAAGTCAGAGATACAGTTCAAGGGCAACTAGTTTTCCTTCGCCAGTGGTAAGGCAAAGAAGGGCCAGACAGGGCTCATTGGTTCATCTGATCCGACAGTCACCAGTCACATCATCAACAGACCCATGATGACATAGAGTTCGGAAGAGGAAATTGTAGTTATGGCAGCCGCATTAAACCAAGGAATCGTCTTGCAGGGTGAGACCGACGTTGAAGTACCACACCCGCCCAGGTCGCCTGCCGCACATCCGATCTGGGAACCCCAGTTGTTTCAAGCTCGTGAGTCCACCACATTTGAGTTGATAAGAATGATTGGCGACCTTCAAAGATCTATGGTTGATCTAGCCTACGGAATGTCGGCTCCGCCACCAACCACATCGTATGCCGGGAACTTCATGCCGAAGGAGCCCCCGTTACTAGAGCGAATTGTAATTGAGCTCAGCCAACCTGAAGCTGTCTCAAGCTTCGACAATGACATGTTGACAACAATAAGGCTCCACTCTAATCAAGCAACCCAAACCTTCCACCAAGCTGAGGCTAGTGGAAATAATAAAATGAAGGTGGACATTGATCCCTACGAACAACTCCAGCAAGTTGTTGAGGCTCTGAAAGTCGGAGGGTTGAATAAGCAACAAGTACTCGCGATTGTTACTAAGACTGTGGATGACATCTTCCCCACTCAGATCAAGAGCAGTTCAAGCCAGGGGGAAAATCGAGATAGGGACCGTCGTACCAGAACCATTCCTTCCAATCCTAACCCTGCACTTGGAAAAGATCAGAAAGCCAAGGTGGCACCTGCCGATCCTTTCACTAGTGCGTCCAACAAAGGTCCACAGACTTCGAAGTATTTACCCCGAGGTTGCAGGGTCTTCTATGCCCTTTACATGCCTTTGTCCAAGGCTCTTCAAACCCTTGTCGAAAAAGGGCATCTCAAACCCCTCGAGCCTCGGCCTCTCCCAAATCCCCTTCCAGCTAAGCATGATGGTACTCAGTACTGCACTTTCCATCAACAAACCGGTCATGGCACCGACAGTTGCGTCCGTCTTCGCCACGAGATACAAAATTTGATTGACAACAACGTCATCGCCGTACCAGTCTCGCAAGGTCTATCAACACTGGATCGATAAACATGGGGTATAATATGATGTGATCGGGGGGATGAACCACCTGCGGACGGCACTCAGTTTACTCTAGATGTGACATATGGCACGCACTGTTTTGAGCATTTGTGAATGCTAGTTTTTGTACTTTCTGACTTGGGTATTGGGTCAGTTTTGTTGTTTTGTGCATAGTCAGTCTTTTTGTACTGAGTCAGTCGGGTCTCTCTTGTGGTATCGAGTCAGTCCTGTTGCGTTAGAGTTAGGTGATTCTGGGGGTGTTACCTTGGACATCACTATTTTGTATTGTGTTTGTCTTTTTGCTTTCTTTTTAGTCTGTTTCTGCCTTAGAGCCAGTAATGCCAACAGATCTGAATGAAACAACAGTGATTTCCACGCTTTTAAGTCTGTTTCTGCCTTGGAGCCAGTTGTGCCAGAGTTTTGAATGAAACAAGCAGTGCTTTTCACCTACTTTTCTGTGCCTTGAAATCATTGCATTGACCTAAGTTTTTCAAAACTTTTTGAACATTGTGATGAAAATGAAGAGGAAGGAATTCCTCAGGATTTGCGAAAATTTGATCAATTGAGAGAAAGAGAGGCATGCTAAGCCCTTAATGAATGAGATCATGCTTGTTAATGTGAGTACTGAGAAGGATCCTGGCTTGATCTAGATTGGTTTCACATTGTCTTTCGCGCGAGTGATTAGTTGCTTTCTTAAAAGATTTCAAAAAAATGTTTTGCGCGATCCTGCAAAGACCTGTGTGGAATCGCTCTTGAGATTGTGCAGCCTAGGACCGCTCTCAGCCTCGAGACTCGACCCCTTGCTTTCGAACCTTGAACCTAGATTCAGAATGTTCAACAGTCAACCACCATGTAAAGCTTGTGTGGCCGGATCAAAAGCAGCCCTCGAACTAAGGGCAGGGAAGTCAGATCAAGGAGATCAGGTGTCATCAAAAGAAGCTTGCAAAGTTAGATCAGAAGCACCCCTCGAACTAGGGGCAAAAGATGCCAGATTGTGCTCGAAGAGCCGAAGATGGATCATTCCACAAATCAAAGAAGATCGGCAAGAATGCCAAACACTAGAAGGGAGTAAAGAAGAAAACATTACTGAAGGACAACCGAGTTCCTATCCACAACACTAGGGGCAAATTCACTCTCCATTGGATGGACTTTTACATCATTAGCGAACAACAGCCATTCTCCCAGATTCAGATGACTTCAAGATCTCAAAACCATTTGACATGGGCAAAGCTACACTTTTACCCTTGAGAGGCTCGCTGGGCTGAAAACCCGGAAGGGCGACCCAAGCAAAAATTAAGCAAGAAAAAGAAGAAAAAGAATAAAAAAAAGAAAAATGCAAAGAATGAAAAAAAAAGTAAAAAGTAAAAAAGAAATGAAAAGAATTGAAAAGAAAAGAAGAACATAGCTCGCAAGGTTAAAAACCCGGAGGCAAAGTTAGAGCGGCAAAAGGAGAGTTTAATGCCGAGTATCTTAACCCCGAACTATGTATGGTTTGTTCATCTTTGGGGATCGTAGGCAACTTCATTCCGAAGTCCAGCCGTAAAACACTTCAAATTCGACTGTGTCCATGTGATGGTTCTGATCGTCGTTGTCTTCTCTGTATCTGAGAGTTCGGTTGTGATCGTCACCTTGAAAACTGGTTACAGTGTGCTGCGGTGCTATTCAAACAAGGGGCAACTTTCCGTTGCCATACAGCGCGCTGCGGTGCTATTTAAACAAGGGGCAACTTTCCGTTGCCATACAGAACGATGTGGTGCTATTCAAACAAGGGGCAACTTTCTGTTGCCTTACAGCGCGCTGTGGTGCCATTCAAACAAGGGCAACTTTCTGTTGCCATACAGCGCGCTGCGATGCCATTCAAACAAGAGGCAACTTTCCGTTTCCATGCAGCGTCATTTAGATAAGGGGCAATTCTTCTTCAGATCTGAGGTTGTGCATCTCGAGAGTAGGTTTCGTGCTCGTTGAGCAGCGGCCGTTTGCAAAAACAATTTTGAGAATTTTTACTAAGGTTGACTAATTCTCTCGAAAATTATTCCACTTTTTCAAAACTGGACCATTTCTTAGACCCAAAAAGGAAAATTTTCAGTGCTCATAACCTAACTTGCATGATTTTAAATCAGAAAATCGAACAAGCATGTTAATCTAACTCTCATATTGGTCAAAATTGTTTTAGCAGAACGTCAAAAACAAAAAATGGTCAAAATAAAGAACTAAGGGTAAAGTTAAGTCAGGTGTTATGTCTTTTTCCCGTTGTCAACATACTTGCCAGAAAAGGGCACTCTACTTGCCAGAAAGGGCACTCTACCCGCCAGAAAAGGGCACAACTGAAGATAACAACAAAGGGCTGAAAGCACTCAACATTCTCTAAGCAACGAGGTATCAAGCCAAGTGCGAAGCATGAACTAGAATGGATCAAGATATTCCACTCCCTCATCTGGACACATTTGATCATGTCCAAACTCCCCAGCAGAACATCGTCAGCTGATGTCAGCTGCAGATTTACTACACACCTAGTTGTAGCGCAACCCCTCTGCGGGAAAGTTCACTGTTGTGAGCAGAAAAAGAGAATCTAGCAGAATGCTAGGGGCAAGAGCCCGCAACTTCCTGTTTATCCATCAACCACCCTGGGGAGGGATGAAAAATGAGAGATTAAAGAATAGAGAGATGTGCACTGAGAAGAAAAGCGAGAAAAGGGTTTTGAGAGAAAAACCGAGCCTGAGGGCCGAGTGATATGAGAATCACAAATGAGAAAGGGTGGGAAACAATACCCAGAGAAACAGGCTCCCTGTGCACGTCTGAGTGTCGTGTCTTTTTGTTTTATCTCGATTCTTGTTTTGAGTCGTTTCGAGTGTTACTCGATGTGTTTAGGTTGTTTACCTTTTGTTTTCCGTTGCTGAGGCGTAGTGCGTTGTGTTCAGTCGTAGGCTCAATACCCCGGTCAAGAACTCATCTCTCAATTTCAAAAATAAAATCGTTTTGCGCTCCGAGTGCCGTGCCATTCTCCGCATCTGTGCAAAACAAGATTCGTTCTTTCATAAAACCGCAGGGTTCAACCCAGGTCATGCACGAACAGTAAAACCAGGACCTATCTGAAACTATGAAAGTTCCAGGCTGCAAAGCAAAAAAAAAAAAACGGAAAATGTCGGGTATCTGAGTTTGTTTCAACTTCAGTAAGTTCCGAGATTACATTCCGTGTGTACCTCTTCAGGTCTTGCCAATGCTTCGAAGCATGAGTGTGCCTCTACCTCAAGCTCAAGATCAGGCCTGCTTCAAGCCAGGATGGCGATCAAAGGTGCTCTCCCTAAGTACCATTCCCTTCCAGAGGCATCTTGGCTGTGCTCGCAATGAGTTCCTAGGAGACCAACTACGACGGTGGAAACTAGAGTTCGAATGACTGTTGCCTAGAACGCAAAGGTTCGGGATTTCCGAGACTAAAGTCTAGTTTAAATACCCAGAGGCGTGTCCTCGGCTTGAAATCTGTATGGAAGCCCCATAGGTTGAGATAGCGTGTATGCACCTCAATTCTGGATACCGAACCAACCTAGTCTGTCACCCCGTTGGAGAATAGGGAAAGTTGTGAATATGATCAGAAAGAAAAGCGGCATCCGTGGCTTTTACATGTAGAGATTACCCTTTGTCAATATTCCAGAGCCTTTGTACTGTTAGTTGAAGGTAAGTGTTCGAAGAGCACGAGAGGAGATCCTCGTCAGAGTAGAGCGGTTCATCGCCACTCACCCCATGAGGTGCTTTCTAAAGCGCCGCTACGCTTGTTTATTGCTTCCTTAAACATCATGCATGTATTGCATTGTACCTATCATGTTTCTTTCTCATTCATGCACGATTTGTATGTACGGTTCATTCAAAGAAGTTTCGTTTGAGATCATTTATTTAGTGTATCAATCACACTTCATTCAGTTAGTGTATCAATCACACTTCATTTATTTAGTGTATCAATCACACCTCATTCAACCTTAGTGTATCTATCACACTTTCTTCATTCACTTAGTGTATCAATCACACTTCATTTATTTAGTGTATCAATCACACTCTCTTCACTTAGCTTATCAATCACACTTCTTTTATTTTCTGTATCTATCACACACATTCTCATTTTCTATACCTATCACACATATTCTCATTTTCTGTATCTATCACACACATCCTCATTTTGTGTATCTATCGTGCACATATTCACTTCATTTACTTTAGTGTATCTATCACACTTCATTATCTTTTGTGTGTCCATCACACCTGTTCACTTAGCGCATCTATCACACTTTGTGTTCACCTTTTGTGTATCCATCACTCCTGTTCATTTAGTGCATCTATCACACTTTGTGTTCACCTTTAGTGTATCCATCACACTTCATTTACTTTTGTGTATCCATCACACCTGTTCACATAGTGCATCTATCACACTTTGTGTTCATTTTTAGTGTATCTATCATACCTTGTTCACATAGTGCATCTATCACACTCTGTGTTCAGTTTTAGTGTATCTATCATACTCTGTTCACATAGTGCATCTATCACACTTTGTGTTCACCTTTAGTGTATCTATCATACCTTGTTCACATAGTGCATCTATCACACTTTGTGTTCATTTTTAGTGTATCTATCATACTCTGTTCACCTAGTGCATCTATCACACTTTGTGTTCACCTGTAGTGTATCTATCATACCCTGTTCACATTGTGCATCTATCACACTTTGTGTTCACCTTTAGTGCATCTATCATACCCTATTCACATAGTGCATCTATCACACTTTGTGTTCATTTTTAATATATTTATCATACTCTGTTCACATAGTGCATCTATCACACTTTGTGTTCACCTTTAGTGTATCTATCATACTTGTTCACTAAGTGCATCTATCACACTTCGTGTTCACCTTTTGTGTATCCATCACACTTGTTCATATAGTGCATCTATCACACTTCGCGCTCACCTTTAGTATATCCATCACACTCGTTCACTTAGTGCATCTATCACACTTCGTGTTCACCTTTTGTGTATCCATCACACTTTGTTCACTAAGTGCATCTATCACACCTTGTGTTCACTCTTTGTGTATCTATCACACGTGCGTGCTCACTTTGTGTATCTATCACACGTTCGCTTTGTGTATCTATCACACATGCACACTGTATTCGCAATGAGAATTGCAGTAATTTTCTTACACCCTTTCTGCATGTAATGTAGTTAGATTTGTGTATGCTTGCTTAAAACTGTTGCATGTTATGCTTCGTTACAGCTTTCTTTGCGTGATCATAAGTTATGCTCAGCTTTGTGCATTGTTCTTGCATTTTGCCCCCGCCCTCAGGCGCATATCTTTTATCTATAGCTTGTATGTTTTGTCTAAGTCTTCGGCCTTGTCAAAAATGGGTCGTCTCTGAGTTTTGACATTCACTCCCGTCATTGTTATGACTTTAAAGTTCTGTCAAAGAGGGGCAACTGTAGACACCCCATTTTTTACCGACCTTAAGACTCAGACGTCATCGATTGAGCGCTCGATGATGACACATGTTGTGCTCATTCTGAGGTTACAGAGTCTCGGCTGAGAGCCTTGCCTCCGAACCTCGGGACTCTTTTGTGCTTTGCCTCGGTTTGCGAACCAGGTTTTGTTTTCTCTTTCCGAAGGGAGAGAGAGGTCTCGTAGACTATCTCTCAATGGTCGTAGGCTACTTTTCGTGGTCGTAGACCACTGTTCCCGTTTGGAGACCAGTTTTCGATTTTTGGAGCCGTCGGCCGTACGCCTCGGTTTGGTACTGCTTAACTTTCTCCGTTTGACACGATTTTTGGAGAGCTTGAACATTTTGAACCTTTGTTTTAGCTTCTTGAGGAAGCTTGAACATTTTGAACCTTCATTTTAGCTTCTTAAGGAAGCTTGAACCTTTTGAACCCTTATTTTAGCTTCTTGAAGAAGCTTGAACCTTTTGAACCTTTGTTTTAGCTTCTTGAGGAAGCTTGAACCTTTTGAACCCTTTTTGTTAGCTTCTTCAAGAAGCTTGAACCTTTTCTAGCTTCTCCCGGAAGCTTGAACCTTTTTGTAGCTTCTCCAAGAAGCTTGAACCTTTTTTAGCTTCTCCAAGAAGCTTGAACCCTCTTGTTTTTGTATAAGAGAGGCCCTCCCTCTCCTTTAGAGAGGTTAAAAAAAAATTGGTTAAGGCATATATATACACCCCTCTCTATCTCTCTATTTCAAGCTCCAAAGTCCCTTGTTCTTGGCCCATTGCATACCATCTCCTATCCTAACCCCTCCACCATCACTCTAAGCATCTTGGAGGCCATTTTCAAAGGTTGAAGGTTTGCATTTTTGGTCCAGATGCTGCTGGAGTTCTTGGCTTCAAGGGTAACACTTCTTTCCCTCTTTTAAGTATTGTTTTTCTTCATCTTTTAGCTATATTTGCAAGCATATTTGGGATTTGTCATAAACTGAAAAAAGTCTTATTTTGAGGTCCTTAACATGTTTGTTTAAGATCATTTTTCTGTTGGGGGTCATCTACCCCCTTGCATGCTTCATTTCAGTTTCTTTTGAGCCATGCATTAGGGCCTTTGTGTTGAGCTTTGTTGGCCCTTTTGACCACTGAAATCCAGCAGATTTTCAATGGTTATTATGTGTTCTTGAGAGCCAAAATCAGAGAGGGGTGACCCTCTCACCCCTTGTCTTGTTTCATAGCATATTTGGCCTAATAAGGGAGCCCATGTGTGCATGCTTCCAAGCCATGTTTCAGGCCATTTTTGGTGAGTTTTAGGACCTGCATGAGCTCGTTCCAGAGCTGTTTTTTCCATATTAGGTGTCCCTCTTGCATGTGTAGAATAACCCTCTTCATAGCATATCAAAGGAGCCTACACTTGCATGCTTCCTAGCCTCATTTCAGGCCCTTTTTAGTGAGTTTTAGGGCCTGCATAACCTCTTTCCAGAGGTGGTTTTGTCATGTTGGGTGTCCATCTTGCATGTGTAGAACAACCCTCTTCATGGCCTATCAAAGGAGCATCTCATTCTTGCATGCATAGATCATGTTTCAGTGAGTTTTTGGGCTTTATTTGGCATGTCATACCTCTAACTTTTGCTGGTTTAGTAGCCTCTTGAATGCTTAATATACTTGTAGTGTAAACCCTCTTCACTAGCTTGTATTGCATGTTGTTTTGGCCCTTGATTCTAGCACTTTTTGGCCATGCCTTAACCTGATTTTGTGCATATTTTGGACTGCCTTAGCTCTGTTTTTGTGCCTCATGGTCGAATGATGCATGCCATGCATGGTTGTAGTTCAATATCCATGCCTAGCCTTGAGTTTTGTAGCCTCTTGCATGTTTGAATAGAGGTGTTTGCATGTCTTGGCATCATTGTGCATGTTATTTCAGACCTCATACTTGTGCCATGTTCCCATGTTTTCCACTCCTTAAGTGCATTTGAGAGTTGTGCTTGTTTGCTTCACTTTTGGACCATTGCATGAGCTTCATTTTCATGCCTTTTGAGCCACCATTTTAGTCCATATTTGCTACTGTTTTGGTCTGCATAGGGACTGTTTGGGGGTGGTTTGATCATTTGAGCATCGCTTTGCATACCTCTAGTGTAATCCACTTCACTAGTTTCGGTATTTGGGCCACCTAGCATGCATTGTGTGAGGTGTTTGCATGATTCGGGACCCTTTCGTATGTCATTTCAGAGTTGGAAAATGTGTTGTTGTATGCTATATTACATGCTTGCCATGCCTTGGTAGAGTTGTACTTGGTGCCTTAGTTTTGGTCCCTTGCATTTGAGGATGTTTGCATGAGTATTGTTGCTTCATTTCATAATGTTTGGCCACTGATTTGAGTGTGGCTGAGGCCCATTCATTTTAGTTTAAGTCCATCTTGCATTGTATATGCCATGTAGTCCATGTTGTTGCATGATTGACCATTGCATTGTGTATGCCTTGATCGTCTCATTGATAGTCTTCATATGTGCATTGTGTATGCCATATAGTTCGTGTGCATTGAGTATGCCATTCTTAGTTCATAGCATTGCGTATGCTAGTTGCATCTTTGCATGTCATTTCTTGCATGTTTGCATGTCTTAGTTGCATTTCATTTAGGATTGCATGCTAGTTGTTGCATAGTGTTTGGAGTAGGGTTTAGCCCAAACACGGGAAACGAGGGACGTTTCGTACTCAAAGTGACGAAACGTGCTTCAATTCCCAATCACTGACACTCTTGACTACCCATGATGGAGTTTAAGCCTTATTATGTTCATATATGCATTCATTTCATATCGAGTCGTGCAATTCGACTCCTCAGCCATCATGCATCGAGATGCATAATGGTGGCACGAGGATCGAGGACTACCCTCCCTAGAGCTTATGCAATAATGGGGAGAGTGGTCGTGCACACATATGTTGAAAATACTTTGTCATGCCCCTTTTTTGCTTTCTGTTGCAGCAAACCAGAAACCAACAGTAAAAACTGGTCAGCAGTATTCCTACAGGTTCCCATGGTGGAGTTTCAGCCTTCTAGAGCTTTGTACAGTATTCTGGGACCAGTTGCAAACAGAGGCAAATCGGGGCATCGCGATGGATTTCCCGACAAGGCGACTTGAGCATGCATACATCCCTATCATTCGGAACAGAGCTGAGGCAGTCCATTTTGTTTAATTTGCATGCTAGTTTCCTTACTTACTTAGTTAATTCGTTAATTAATTAATGTTGTGTAATAATTAGTTTAATTAGCTTAGATTAGCGAGTTTATTCTGTACTATTCATTCGGACCCTCCGAGGAGGGCAATGTTGTAATAAGTGTGC
>NW_021025067.1:1338859-1355905 GCF_004153795.1 Camellia sinensis | reverse complement strand
GGAGAACATAAAAAATGAAATACTTATACAACAACATGTGGGACATAAAAATGCTGCAAAACACCAAGTATTCCATCACTAATTCAACATGTCTAGAACATCAAGAGGTGCACAGAACATCATAGGCTTTAAGAGCCAGGAAAAAAAAAATGCAGACAAAAATAATTACACCATCATCTCTCAAAACAAGTAGTACACTTCCATTCCATAGCAATGAATTTAGCTATCCATTAAATTTTAAGGATCTAAAACGAATTGATTTGAGACGGAATATGAAGATCATATTCGTTCAGACTCCTTAAGTTTAAAAAAATTTTGAGTAAGACACTTAGTTCTAAAAAATACGACAAGTTTTTGACATGAATAAGACACTTACTTCTAAATGTTTGTGCTTGTTAAACTTCTACCTCCCCATCTAATACATGTGGTCATGCACTAATGCATTAATGGTATCCATTAGTCAATGACCTTCACGGTTGTCTTTTCTCTAATTTGCATGTCAACTTCTTTGTCACATCATCGTTTTTTTATTTTCTATGTCTTTAATAAGAGATCTAGCACCAAATCTTAGATCGAGGAACTTGCCTTTTTTTTTACTCTGATTTGGTGAAAAAATAGCTGAATTGTTGGAGATGCTCTTGGAGATAGATTTTTTTTTTCATCAAATTTGATAAAAAGTGAAATTTGGGGTAACAGAGGAAGTTTTAAAAATATTTTCATAAAAATTTGATGAAATGATTAGAGGAGTTCCTATCAAATCAAGCTTTTTACTCAAATTTGAAATTAAAGAACTGCAAAATGCAAATTTCATCAATTTCACATTCACAGAACAAAGATAAAACATATCAGAATATCTGATTGATGAAATTTGACATAATTGCAAAAACCCACAAATGAACACCAGCATTAAATCACATAAAAGTAATCATACTCGGTTTCAATTTGATTCGAACAAGACATTATAGAATAAAGGGTCATTATTCAGACAAACAAAACAAACCATGATCAAACAGATTTTAAATCTACACCAAAAACAAAAATTACAAAGAGAAGAGCTATATATATGAACGTATCAACATCAAAGAAGATAAATTGAAATCGAATCATTGAAGAAAAGTTATATATAAACATATATTTCGGTAATAAATGGAACAAACACACAGAAAAACAAAATGGGTTTCATGAATCACCTGCAAAAAGGAGAGCTTTCGAACATATCAGAATTCGAGGCGAGAGAGAGAGAGAGAGCATACAGGTGTAAACTGCCGTTGCCACACCACAGCTCGCCATCGTCGCTTGTTTGGGGATTTTGGGAGAAAAAGATGTTGTTTCAAAGATTTAGGGATTTTGGATCAAAATGATCAAGCGCCAAACAATGGGAGAAGCGAGACAAACAAAATTTATTACTTTTTGCGACGGTATATTTTAACCGTCTCAAAAGATAAATAAGAATAGGTAAAACGATGCCGTTTTTACTAATGGTTTTTTTGCGACAGACATTTATCGTGGCAAATTGTCCACTATTTGCGACAACAAATTTCTAACGTCTCAAAAAAAATCTTTTTGCGATGGTACATGTAGACCGCCCGAACATCCCGGCTCCGCGCGCGAAGGCGCGAAATCATTTTGTTCATTAGCTAATGTCACGGTTCTGAATCTAATCTTGCAAAATGCAATGCAAGATTGATAAATCACAAAAAAGTCTAAATCCGGCAAATCGTTTTGGAAAACTGATTTTAATAAAGAAGTGCCAAACATGGACTGCTTTGCCAGATACAGAGTCGCCACCTAAATATTTTATTTTGGAAAATTTAGGAAACCCTGACTCGTGCCTAAGGCCACATGTCCATCATCACCAAAGTTGTCTTGGCTCGGGAACTTAGGTACGAGAGGGGAAGGTCATGCAATGAGCACCCCCGCTGGCCCGATCAAAGGATCGACCTTTACTAACATGATATGTTGTGTTTTGAAAACACGTGTTCTTATTCCAATATATTAATCTATCATTACTACGTGATGCGCACAGCATACAAGTATAGACTAAATCGCCTAAGTTGGAACAAAACATCTCATGTTTATTTGTTTGAAAATGGTTTGAAAGTACTACTCGCAAGTAGGCTTAGATGTGGATTTTCCACCCTCGAGTGGGCTTAGAAAACAACATAATTTGCCACTCTCAAGTGGGCTTAAAAGGCACATTTTGATAAATTGATCCAATTCAAGCAATCCAATCTTCATCCACAGGCATTCATGCAATTAAACACTTAAGTAGTTAGCCTCATGGCAAGCATGCTATCATGGCAACACTCACACTCATGCAAGATGCTAAAGCATAAACACTTACAGTGTACTCTGAGCCAAAATAGAGAACTAGTTAGAAATCATGCATGATCCTAGTTCATTTTAAGATGGCTAATGCAATACATGCAAAAATGCAACTAAAATAGGCTCGGCTATTCTAAGATGACATATGAAATGTAACTTAATAACATGCTGTTGAACACGTATTCAAGTAAATGTATTGAAATACCATGCAGTTAGTATGATACGCCGAGCCTGGTGCATGCAAGACAAATGAATGAATGCAAACATGCAAGCATAAAGATGCTAAAAAAAAAATATGACCTAGAACTAACCATCGTAAGCGATTAAGTAAAAGGGAGAAAGACGTGGGGTTGGAAGACATTCACACACTCACGCACACTTATTACAAAATTCGCCCTCTCGACAGAGGGTCCGAATGAATACGCTATGCTAGCTACGCTAGGCTAAGCAACTAATCTAATAATCTAATTTAGACTAGTTATTACAACACGAAATTGGAAATTAGCTATGCTAAGCTAATTAAGAATTTACAACGATGAATTAAATTAGCTAACACATTAACTAATTAATTACAAATTAACTAACTATACAAAGCAGTTAAAACAGCCTCGAGAAGAGGGGCATATGCATGCTCGATCGACTTCGCTCGGAAATCCGTTACCATGCCTCTTGTTGCCTCTGTTTGCACACTTCTGTACCTCTGAAAATTATGCCAACTTCTGTGATGCTTTTGACCTACCTTAGGAACCATCTGAGGGGTAGTGGGCCAAAAGGAAAGGCCATCGGCCAAGTGTAATGGTCATCGACCAATTTTGAGGCTATCGGCCGATTATTGGTAGCCGCACACTAGAGAGCCGATCGGCCATCTCTTCCTGCAAACTCTCATTTTTGCTGCAACAGAGCACAAACAGAGGCATGACAATACATTTGCAAGAAAATGTGTGTGCAACTACACCCCTTATCATGTCTAAGGCTCAAAAGTGTGTAGTACTCGACTCTCGAGCCATCAATCACACATTTCGATGCATGATGGCCAAAGAGGTCGAGTTGCATAATTCAATGCCAAATGAATGCACAAAAACACATAAATGCCTTAACCTCTATCATGTATGATCAAGAGGGTCAGCGACCGAGAATTGAGGCACGTTTTATCACTTCAAGTATGAAACGTCCCTCGTTCCTCGTGTTTGGCTTAACACCCAAACCAAACACAATGCAATGCATGCACAACTTAACAAAGCTAATGGCATGCAAACAATGTAATGCAACATGAGCACGCAAGCATCATGCAATGCAACTCAAGTATGCAACAACAATGCAGTGGAACAAGCATGCAACAATATGCTATATACCAAGCATGCAACAACATGCTACCTAATCAACGTGCTAAACATCATGAACATGCAACAACATGCTATAATGATGTCATGCAACAATATGCAAACAACAATGCAATGGCAAGGACCATGTAATGCAACACTTAGTGGACTTAAACCGCATATGGACAGACCTAAGAGGGTCCAAAACAGTGGCCAAAATGCTATGAAAATGAAGCACAAAAGCACATACAAACATGCATACACTTTGGTTCACAAACAAGGCATGAAGACACCAACTCTCAAAAGCACTTAAAGAGTGAAAAGTGTGGACGTGTGACAACACTACATGCTCTGAAATCATGTATGAAATGGTGCCAAACCACTCAAACAAGACAAGTATGGCATGCAAGAAAGCTCAAAGCTTGAAGCTAGTATAGACACTTGCACTATAGCTATACAAAACATGAAGCATATGGTCAAAATAACCCAAAACAGTCCTAGAGCATACCAAAGTGATGCTAAAACATGCATGGAGTAAAGCCAAAACAAGCCAACATGAAGGGCATAAGGCATGATACAGGTAAGGCCAATAAGGGTGGTTACACTACACCTATCAACACTAAGCATGAGGTGACTTCAACAACAAAAAAAACAGAGTTATATCATAACAAAAATAGGACCAAATGCATATTGAAATGGTGGCCCAAAGTCCTAGGTGTGATGGCATGCACAATGACCCATTCTTAAGGTATAAAATACCAACTCTTCAAAGCATTGAAAGAGTGACAAATTTAAGGGCATGGCAATGAAACATGCTTTGAAATTACACAACAAATCATTCCAAATCATGAAAGTAGCCCAAGCAATGCATGCTAATGGCTTGGAAACTCAAAACTAACAAGCTAGAATGCACTATAGCTATACAAAACATGGCATGCATGACCAAAACAACACAAATCAAACCTTTAGCATGGTAAAATATGGCCAAAAACTTCTTGGAGTTGAGCCAAAATATGCTAGAATGATGGTTCAAACACATGATGCATGTTATGCTAGCATGCAATATTGCACTACAAGTATGTGAAACATGCAAGGTGCTATCAAACTAACCTAAAACAGAGGCATAGCATGGCAAAACAACACCAAAAAAAAGCTAAGATATGGCCAACATATGCTAGGCAAACATGCTACTTTGATGAGCCTTCTATACAAGCATGCAAGACACAAGGAGAAGGGATGACCCTCTCCTATTTGGGACCTTAAAACACCATTTCCACCACTGAAATTCCTCTGAGTTTCAGTGGTGAGAAGGCCAAAACAAGGTGATCCCAATAGCTTAAAAAGATGGCACAAGAACAAGGCCAAACAAGGCCTAAGAGGGGGTAGACCACCCCCAACACAAAATTGACCTTAAACAAACATTATAAGCATGCAAAATCAGAACTTTTTCAGTAAAAAGCCAAGCCTAAATAAGCATGCAAATAGGTCCAAAGCTTAAGCAAAAAAAAAAAAAAGGTTTAAAGGGTTAGAACCTCACCCTTGTAGAACCACCTCAAAGCTACAACTCCAGCAGCTTTTCTGAGCTCAAACCAATCCAAAAACACTAACACCAGCTCCTAAGTACCTCAGCAACAAAAGGATGGTGTTCTAGTAGGTGCTTTTGTAACGCCCTCAAAATAAAACCCATAAATCATACATTCTGGACATGCTTAAACATAATAGAATGAAGCCTAATCACATTTCATCAGAGTATTCGTTACAAATTGTATTACATGTTGACAACAAAAGTAAATACCCTATAGGCTTACAACTTTCCAAGTCAACGCTTGGTTACAAAAGGAGAGTACTAACTCTACACAAAAGAAGCCCTTGGCTTGATATACATGTAACACAAAAATGTAATCACAAAAGATGTCCCAACCACTAAACCTCTCAAGCTATGTCCTTGGAGGTGGCATGCTACCTGTACCTAAAAATGATGTTCCATATAGGGTGAGCCAACGCCCAGCAGAGATATGATAAACATAATATGAGCAATAACTAAAACATTAGCACTTGATAAATGTTCAACTTAACAAAACTCAACTTATAAACATGGCTCAGAACCTGGCCAAATAACTGAAATGAGGCTACATCTCATGCCAACAAAACTACAAACTGCCATTTCACGAAAATTACGTCCGCGGGATTCGGCACCCATGTATTTTCATTCCCTTATGGCCATTTTACGAATATTTCATCTGCGGGACTCGGCACCCATGTATAGATATATTCGGATTGCCATTTTACGGAAATTGCGTCTGCAGGATTTGGCACCAATGTATAATTATATTCAAATGGCCATTTTACGAAAATTTCATCCACGGGACTCGGCACCCATGTATTCAAATACATAACTTGATTAGTTTCAATTCACCTAATCATCATGTAATATCTACAAAAATCAAGACTATCCTCCATAGATAGTCCAAAGCAGTTATTTCTAAAAAGATAATAAATGCCTCAACAAATATATAATTGACATTTTTAAAAGTGAGCGATTTATAAATCCAACTCCACCATTCTATCTTATAATGAGCAAATTTCATTATCCCCAACTCAATTTCATAACAAATGTCATTAATTACACTAATGACCCAAATATACCCAAATATGGTATTTATCCCTTTAAACTCAATATTGACCCAAAGGTCCAAATATTATCAACAACACCAATATTCCCATCTCTAGGCTCAAATATACATGTATAGGCTCAAAATACAAAACCCCTCTTTTATACATTTTGAAACCCTAACACTCAAAATCACCCAACATCAACATTATATCAAAATGACTAAAAATTTATATCAAAACCCATAAGAATGAGTATTTATCCCTACCTCAAATTCGGAACTCAAAGGAAGAAGATGAAGAAAACTCGAAGTGCTCCAAATCAAGAAATTTTCGGATCAAAGTGAAGCCTACGCCAAGCACAACACTTTTTACAAAGGGACAAAGGTGGGAGATCACTCTAACTAGATCAATACCTAGAGAGAAGTTGGGTTTTAGAGAGAGGTGCTCTCCAATAGAGGTTTTGAAAAAGTAAGAGAGAGAAAGGAAATCAAAAAGTGATCCAAAAAGGTGAAACTCGGACTGTTATACAAGTCGCCCCGCTCGAGCGTGGGAACCTCTGCTCGAGCGTCAGACACAGACTCACGCTCGAGCGTCAAAACTCCCGCTCGAGCGTCGGATGCACACTCACAGAAGTTTTGCAGGCGATGGTCCCCGCTCGAGCGTCAAACTCCCACGCTCGAGCGGAGGAACAAAAACAAAGGTTTACGCTCGAGTGTCAAAACTCCCGCTCGAGCGTACTAAGACCTGCAGAGAAAATACTGGGAGATGAAAATTTACGCTCGAGCGTCAAAACTCCCACTCGAGCGAAGAAACAACAACAAAGGGCCCGCTCGAGCGTTAAAATCCCCGCTCAAGCGTGAAGGCCAAATTCTGGGCATCAACCTTTGGTTTCAAAGCACAACAAACCTGTTTCAAACCTGCCCAACACAACCCAAGACTCAAATACGAAGAGTAAAGGATGGAAATGAGAATGAAACAACAACACATCCATGGAACCGAGTCCGTAATACAATAAATAAAGAGAGGCAAAACCAGGATCGCTATAACCTCCCCCCTTTAAAGAATTTCGTCCCCGAAATTAAGTACAAGTTTTTCAAAAACATGTTTTCTCAATTACCAACATTATTACAATATAAAATTCAACAACTTGACCCATTACCGATCATTCCATCTCTATTCAAGAGGCAAACTTCTAACATAATCTCCAACATGCATTATCAACATGCATCACAAAACAAATTCAATGCCAAAATTATATTTGCATTTCTAAAACAGAGTTAACATGTGCAATGTCAAAATAAACTTCCATTACAAGGCAAGTTCCACAATATTCCCATAAACCAAAACATTCACAATGTTTTACAACTTAAGACATATTTAATGCTCTTAAAGTTCATCAATATTACAAAATCCCAATACATGGTTAAACATTTACAAACAAGTCTGGATATTTCTCACAGACATCCACCTCACGTTCCCAAGTGGCTTCCTCCACTCCGTGATGTTTCCACAAAACCTTTACCAAGGGAATGGTCTTGCCTCGCAAGACTTGATCCCGCCTATCGAAGACCCACACCGGCCTCTCCTCATACGAGGCATCCTCATCTACCTCTAAGTTGGTCCAATCCAACACGTGCGATGGATCCGGCTCGTACTTCTGAAGCATACTAACATGAAACATGTCATGCACTCCGGACAACTGCGGCGGCAAAGCTAAACGGTAAGCAACCTCCCCAATCCTCTCAAGGATCTCAAAGGGACCGATAAATCGAGGGGACAACTTCCCACTCTTCCCAAATCTCATCAAACCCCGCCTAGGTGATATTTTCAAGAAAACGTGATCACCCGTCTCAAATGCCAAAGGCCTCCTCCTACGGTCGGCATAGCTCTTTTGGCGACTTTGGGCTGTAACAAGTCTCTTACGGATAAGCTCAACTTTCTCCGTCGTTTTCCTCACCAACTCTGGGCCCAACAAAGGTGCATCACCCACCTCGGCCCAACAAACCGAAGACTTACAAGGTCGGCCATACAAGGCCTCAAACGGCGCCATACCAATACTAGACTGAAAGCTGTTGTTGTAGGCAAACTTCACCAAGGGCAAGTGCCTCTCTCACGTCCCACTAAAGTCAAGGACATAACCTCGAAGCATATCCTCAAGGATCTGAATAGTACGCTCGGATTGTCCTTCAGTCTGAGGATGGTAAGTTGTGCTAAAGGTCAGTTTAGTGCCCAAGGCACTCTGCAAACTCTGCAACAACCTAGCAGTAAAACGAGGATCTCTATCAGAGACGATCGACACTGGAACCCCGTGTAACCTCACTATGTCCCGAATATACAAATCAGCAAGATGATCTACCGAATCTCTCACGCGTATAGGAATAAAGTGCGCTAACTTAGTCAACCAGTCTACACCCACCCAAATAGCATCACTACCCCGCTGAGTCCTCGGAAGACCTACGATGAAGTCCATAGTGACATGCTCCCACTTCCACTCGGCAATAGGCAAGAATTGCAACAAACCCGCTAGCCTCTGATGTTCGACCTTCACTTGTTGACAAGTAAGGCACTTCGATACGAAAACTGCCATATCTCTCTTCATACCCCACCACCAAAACTGGTGACCCAAATCACGATACATCTTGGTGCCTCCCGAATGTACCGCAAGGCGCGAATGGTGAAACTCTCGGAGTACGTCCTCTTGGTAAGACTCCGGCACAAAAAGACGGTCTCGGTATCTCACACTCAGGTCGGGATACACAGTCAAACCCTTCTCAGCCTTCCCACTGGAGATCTTCTCTCGGAGGGATTCTACCTCAAGGTCACCTACCTGTGCCTCTAACACTCGAGTCACAAGTGTAGGCTGCGCTACAACAGAAGGTCGCAGCCTCAATGGATTCGCCTAGAAGCAAATCGAACTCGCTAAGTGCACCTAACATCTCCCACTCCCGGATGGCTATACAAGCAACATCACTAATGGATTTCCTACTAAGGGCATCGGCCACAACATTGGCCTTTCCCGGGTGATAGTGCAACTCGAAGTCATAATCCTCAATGAACTCCATCCACCTCATCTGCCTCAGATTTAAGTCCCTCTGTGTAAACAGGTACTTCAAACTCTTAATATCCGAGAACACTTCGAATTTCTCACCATACAGGTAGTGCCTCCAAATCTTCAAGGCAAAAATTACTACTGCTAGTTCTAGGTCATGAGTAGGGTAATTTCTCTCGTGAATTTTCAACTGACGTGAGCCATAGGCTACCACTTTCCCTTCTTGCATCAACACACAACCCAAACCCTCTCGTGAGGCATCACAATAAATCGCATAACTTAAACCTCTCTCCGAAATAATCAAAACCGGAGCGGTGGTCAATCTAACTTTCAACTCTTGGAACGACTTTTCACAAGTCTCACTCCATACAAATTTGACTCTTTTCCGCGTCAATCTAGTCAACGGTGAAGCTAGTCTAGAGAAATCTTTCACAAACCGGCGATAATACCCAGCTAATCCCAGAAAACTGCGGATCTCAAAAATGTTCTTAGGCTGTGCCTAATCTTGCACTGCCTCAATCTTGGATGTATCAACAGACACCCATTCCCCGAAAACCGCATGGCCTAATAACTTGACCTCTTCTAGCCAGAACTCACACTTCCCAAATTTGGCATACAGCCTATGGGCTCTAAGCAACTTGAGCACCACTCTCAAGTGTTCATCATGCTCCTCCTCCGAAGGTGAGTAAATCAGAATGTCGTCTACGAAAACAACTACAAAACGATCTAAGAATTCTCGGAATATCCGGTTCAACAAATTCATAAACACTGCCGGTGCATTGGTGAGCCCAAAAGGCATCACCAGAAACTCATAGTGGCCATACCGCATACGGAATGCCGTTTTCGGAATGTCCTTCTCCCTGACCCTCAACTGATGGTAACCCGATCTTAAGTCTATCTTGGAGAAACAACGGGACCCTTTTAACTGGTTAAACAAGTCATCTATACGGGGCATAGGGTACTTATTCTTAACCGTAGCCCAATTCAACTTCCGATAGTTGATACAAAGTCTCAAGGTGCCATTTATCTTTTTAGCAAAGAGTGCCGGTGCTCCCCACAGTGAAACACTATGGCGAACAAAACCCTTATCTAACAACTCTTGGAGTTGAACCTTCAACTCACTCAACTCGGCTGGGGTAAAACGGTACGGTGCCATAGAAATCGGCGCTGTGCCCGGCACTAAATCAATAGAGAACTCTATCTCTCGGTGTGGTGGCAAACTAACAAGATCCTCGGAAAAAACATCCGAATACTCGCAAACCACTCTCGGTAACTCAACCCCGGTCTCATCACACTCACTATTCATAAGGCTAGCGAGAAGACCACTAAGCTCACTCCGCCCTCGCGGATCATACACCGGTGGCAACACACTACCAACCCGATTCCCCAAGGAATGGAAACACTCCCCGCTCACGGTACAAACTGTGATCCTCTGGCGGTAACAATCAATAACTGCCCGGTATGACGATAACCAGTCCATACCCAAAATAACATCAAAACCCGACATGGGCATAACTACAAAAGGAAATGGAAGTCGGCGGTCGGCGACCTCTATGTCACAACCTCTACATCCATGTTTCAAAATCAATTCGCCCCCAACAGGCGATATAACACAAATAGGAGATGCTAACTGTGCCAACTCCAATCCCAAAACAGATACAAATGCAGCAGATATAAACGAATGAGATGCACTTGAATCAATTAACACATTGGCAACCGAGTTGCAAAACAAAAAGGTACCTCTCACGATAGATGAAGCCGGTACAAGATCCTGTGCGGTAACAGCATACACGCGCCCTGTAGGCTCCCGATCTACTTGCTCACCCGTCAGAGCAAAGGACTGATGCACAGACTGAGACGATGAAGCTCCCTAATTGCCCTCGAGGCCTGAACAGATTGTGCTGGCTGCGAACTCTGCGTCAAACCAGACGCACCGGGTATACCACCCAACTGTGGGCAGAACCTCTTTAGGTGTCCTGCCTGACCACACTGATAACAAGAGGATGATCGGCCTCTGCCCTGACTCTGGCTCTGAGGTCGAGCTGAAGATGAAGTTGCTCCCTGACGTCCTCCCCTATGTGGGCAAGTTGGAGACTTGTGGCCCAGCTGACCACACTTGAAACAGGTAAAGTCTCCCTGGCTGCCTCTCTCAGAACCCGAACCCGATACTGAAAAGGTAGATCTCGCTAAAGCACTCTGGGACTGCTGAGGGTTAGAACCCCTCTGTCTCCTACCATCCCCTTGGCCATCCTAACTCCTCTTGGAGCCCCTCATCTTCTCCTCCTCCTCCATCATAGACTCCATATGGGTCGCGGCATCCACAAGACGCCCATACTCCCGGATCATGGATCCCCCAACCCTCATCTTGAGGCCATGCCTCAACTTCCTTTCAAACTCAATACAACAGCGTTCCTCCGACGCCACGAGCTAAGGTGCAAACCTGGACAAACTGGTAAAGGTGGCCTCAAACTCGGCCACCGACAAACCTAGCTGCTTCAGCTGGCAGAACTGGTCCCTCAGCTTTTCCCTGATAGCTGGGGCTAAGTACTTCTCCTGGAAAGCATCTACAAAAGCCTCCCAAGTGCCACCAATACGGTCCTTCATGAACTTTCACCATTGACCCGCATCTCCCTTAAGCTGGAAAGATGCCAAGGTCACCTTTAATAGCCCATCCTCAATGCCAATCATCTTAAATGTCTTGGTCATCTGCTCCAACCACTCATCAGCCTTAAGGGGCTCCTTTGGATCCCCAACAAACTCATCCGGATTAGACCGGAAGAACTCCCTCTTCTGAAAGGAAGGCCCTACATCAACAACTTGGGCCTGCACTGGAGCCTGAACTGGAGCCTCAGCTCTGAGGATACCCATGGATTCCCTCAAAGCATCTGCTATCCCACGGGCTAAGGCGCTCATAGCCTGCTGGCCTGCTGGCTCGGCCACATTGACCTGACCAACCCCCTCCTGCTGCGCCGGAATATCATCCGGTATTGGCATTTCCTGCCTCCTAGGCCTGCCTCGCCCTGACATCCTAATAAAGGTAATGAAGAGCATTAGCACATTCACAAATGTGCCGAAGCTGTAACACTCGCGTCCTAATGCAATGGACAACTGTAATTCACTCCACGTAAGCACATAATCACATAAGCACCTACGAATTTCATTTCCAGATAATGATAGTCCCGAGGCGTTACTAGAGTTCCGATTAGAAACAGCATTGATCAAGTGCTTTTCCAACAAGACTCATAGAAATCCAAGGATCCAGTCAATCATCCTAGAAACTAAATCCCATACCCAAATAATCACATAAACATGTTATCACATAAGCATATAACACTACATTTAAGTCTCTATCAAGCGAGACGAACCCATTGTGGTACTAACCACTTCTCGCGTACCCAAAGTATTCGAACCCGGTATGCTCTGATACCAAGTTGTAACGCCCTCAAAATAAACCAATAAATCATACATTCTGGACATGCTTAAACATAATAGAATGAAGCCTAATCACATTTCATCAAAGTATTCATTACAAATTGTATTACATGTTGACAACAAAAGTAAATGCCCTATAGGCTTACAACTTTCCAAGTCAATACTTGGTTACAAAAGGAGAGTACTAACTTTACACAAAAGAAGCCCTTGGCTTGATATACATGTAACAAAAAAATGTAATCACAAAGATGTCTCAGCCACTAAACCTCTCAAGCTATGTCCTTGGAGGTGGCATGCTACCTGTACCTGAAAATGATATCCCATATAGGGTGAGCCAACGCCCAGCAGAGATATGCTAAACATAATATGAGCAATAACTAAAATATTAGCACTTGATAAATGTTCAACTTAACAAAACTCAACTTATAAACATGGCTCAGAACCTAGCCAAATAACTGAAATGAGGCTACATCTCATGCCAACAACACTACAAACTGCCATTTCACGGAAATTACGTCCGCGGGATTCGGCACCCATGTATTTTCATTCTCTTATGGCCATTTTACGGATATTTCATCCGCAGGACTCGGCACCCATGTATAGATATATTCGGATTGCCATTTTACGGAAATTGCGTCCGCAGGATTCGGCATCCATGTATAATTATATTCAAATGACCATTTTACGAAAATTTCATCCACGGGACTCGGCACCCATGTATTCAAATACACAACTTGATTAGTTTCAATTCAGCTAATCATCATGCAATGTCTACAACAATTAAGACTATCCTCTATCGATAGCCCAAAGCAGTTATTTCTAAACAGATAATAAATGCCTCAATAAATATATAATTGACATTTTTAAAAGTGAGCGATTTATAAATCCAACTCCACCATTCTATCTCATAATGAGCAAATTTCATTATCCCCAACTCAATTTCATAACAAATGTCATTAATTACACTAATGACCCAAATATACCCAAATATGGTATTTATCCCTTTAAACTCAATATTGACCCAAAGGTCCAAATATTATCAACAACACCAATATTCCCATCTCTAGGCTCAAATATACATGTATAGGCTCAAAATACAAAACCCCTCTTTTATACATTTTGAAACCCTAACACTCAAAATCACCCAACATCAACATTATATCAAAATGACTAAAAATTTATGTCAAAACCCATAAGAATGAGTATTTATCCCTACCTCAAATTCGGAACTCAAAGGAAGAAGATGAAGAAAACTCGAAGTGCTCCAAATCAAGAAATTTTCGGATCAAAGTGAAGCCTACGCCAAGCACAACACTTTTTACAAAGGGACATAGGTGGGAGATCACTCTAACTAGATCAATACTTAGAGAGAAGTTGGGTTTTAGAGAGAGGTGCTCTCCAATAGAGGTTTTGAAAAAGTAAGAGAGAGAAGAAATCAAAAAGTGATCCAAAAAGGTAAAACTCGGACTGTTATACAAGTCGCCCCGCTCGAGCGTGGGAACCCCCGCTCGAGCATCAGACATAGACTCACGCTTGAGCGTCAAACCTTCCGCTCAAGCGTCGGATGCACACTCACAGAAGTTTTGCAGGCGATGGTCCCCGCTCGAGCGTCAAACTCCCGCGCTCGAGCGGAGGAACAAAAACAAAGGTTCACGCTCGAGTGTCAAAACTCCCGCTCGAGCGTACTAAGACCTGCGGAGAAAGTACTGGGAGATGGAAATTTACGCTCAAGCGTCAAAACTTCCGCTCGAGCGGAGAAGCAACAACAAAGGGCCCGCTCGAGCGTCAAAATCCCCGCTCGAGCGTGAAGGCCAAATTCTGGGCATCAACCTTTGGTTTCAAAGCATAACCAACCTGTTTCAAACCTGCCCAACACAACCCAAGACTCAAATACGAAGAGTAAAGGATGGAAATGAGAATGAGACAACAACACATCCACGGAACCGAGTCCAGAATACAATAAATAAAGAGAGGCAAAACCAGGATCGCTATAACTTTAGTGCAAAAGTGTGAAGAAATTACACTTTTGAGCACAAACAAGTGCAAATATAGAGAGAGATGTAAAATATATAGAGAGAGATATATAACTTGTATCTCAATTTTTCAGAACCTCTGGAAAGGGAGAAGGGTCTCCCTTCGTATAGAAATTCAATTCCTAAGCTTGTTGAGCAAGCTAAGGACTTGAATCAATCCCTCCATACACGTGTATGAAGGATGAAAACTGTGCTCACCAGCTGTCACAACTGGCACAAAAATATATGAAAAAGCAGATAGAAAGGTCTCGGCCAAAAGATATGGCCGATCGACCAAAAAGAGTGCCGATCGGCCATCACTTATGGCCGACAACAAGAAAACATGGCCAACGGCACAAGGCCTTAACCGATAGGTTGTAGGGATGGCCAACAAGCCACCCTCTTCCCTCAGAAGCAAAACCACAAGTCCTTGGTCCACAACCAAGCACAAAATAGACAAATTGAGAGATCTTAAGGCAAGGCACGCAGCCGAGACCTTCAAGAACTCAAAACGAACACGAGCATGGATGATCATCGAGTGTTCAAACGATGACGCCCAAGTCTTGAGGACGGTCAAAAATGGGGTTTCTACAGTACTGTTGGCTTATTTTTCCTACGAAGAAAAATATCATAAATGCGAGCGTGCCAGCAAGGATTGAAAAATCCTTACAGATTAATTTCAAGCCAATTATCAAGCGATTGCGTTGATGGTTCTTTTGCCTCAATAAAGAGGACTTCAAAATTGCCAAGTGTAATGAAAAGAAAAATTAAAAGAAGAAATAGGGAGACGAAGAAAGATAATTGTGTGAACAATCAATAGTAAAAATTACTTACTTCTACTCCTATGCTTCGAAAATGAAGTGCATAAAATGCTTTGAAAATGAAATGCTTCAAATAAATGTTTCGAAATATAAATCTATGCTAAACTACTCCTAAGATAAGGAAAATGACAAGAACTATTGAAATCAATTGTCTTTGATTATAAATTCTGGATGCTTTACAATGTAACCATGAATGACCATTTATAGACAAATATTTGTAGGAAAAAACTTCCAGCAATAACTACCCAATAACCACCTAAAACTACCCACTCTTCTACCTTCATTTCCATAATGCCACATAACCCTCAATGTCTTCATAACTTCTCATAACCTCCAAATGAGTAGGAGGATGCCACATGTCCCGCAATTATATAAATAATAAATAATAATAATAATTGCAGATTTATGGTGCTAACAAGTACACAAATGCGTCGCGAATACTTCCGTATTTATCAACCTTTTTGTGTATGTTTATTAGCGACGAGATAACTGTTGTCGCAAAAGCTACTTATTTGCGACGGTTTAAATTGCCGTCGCAAAAGATCATTTTTTGCGACGGGAAACGCGCCGTCGCAGAAAGTTCCATGTTTTATACTACCTTTCTTGTAGTGTAAACACTCACAACCTCACTGAAATTAAGAAAAAAAAAAAAAAAAAAAAAAAAAAAAAAAAAAAAAAAAAAAAAAATAAAAAAAATTTTTTATAAAAAAAAAAAAATAAATTATTCTCTCACAGAATTAAATAGAATTATAAATAGTATTATAGTAGATAAGTTATACAATCATATAAATAAATTGATGAGATTAACAATATTTGACATCTCTAAGAGCATCTCAACCAAATTTAGAGAAGCCATTTAAAAAATAAAAAATTAGGTAACACTTTGACATCTTCAAATTTGGCATTTCTACTGTTAATATATATTGTATATATTTAGGTATATTCCGTGAATATCTAATATATTCCCTGTAAATCTAGGAATCATTCCATACTTGTAAATCTAGAAGTCCATACTTGATTGTAAGGGGCTTTTCCCTAATTAAGCTAAAATACCAAGCTATTTCTCAAACTATGCCTAGTTTTGACGGATTTTTAAAATAAATTAAAACGTGGTTAGAAACCATACTTTCACCGTTTTTGTAACCTAACCGCAGAAAATTTGTAAAATCGTATAAGCGTGGTTACAAACCACGCTTTTAATTAAGAAACCATTGTTTCTAACCACGCTTTTAAATAAAAAAAATTTCTTCAAAAAACGTGATTTCTAACCACATTTTAAAAAAAAGCTATGTTGTAAAGAAAACGTGATTATAAACCACGCTTTCAATAACAAACTATCACGCACTCACAAACCCTCTCTCTCTCTTTCTCTGACACACACATCACTCACACACACACTCACACTCACACCAAAATAAAAATAAATAAATTTTAAGAATTAAATAAATAAAAATAAATAAATTTTAAGAATTAAA
>NW_021025067.1:1222157-1286976 GCF_004153795.1 Camellia sinensis | reverse complement strand
TTTTTTTTAAAGAAATATATGTTTTAAAAAGGCACATCAAGTTTACAACTCGAAATGGAAGAGAGTAGTGGGCTTAGTGAAATTATTTCCTAAGGTATTGTTAATGTTATGAAAGATTGGGAACGGGGGTTAATGGAAAAGAAAAGAAAATTGAATCGCCTATGGCGTTGATTGAAATGGTTGTTTTCAAGAAAAGTTCATACTTATGTATATTTTGTATAAACTGTCACATTACTATTCTAGTATGAGTTTGGGTATTCATGATCATAGCTATTTGTATGTTGTTATTGTTGAGGGCTATGTTGAGATCCCTACTGGACTATATGTTCATTCCACGTTGTTGAATCTTTTTCAGGTGTTGAGCCGAATGTGCTGCATGATTTGGATCTTCTTATTTGTTGGCCACGGGGCCTCTCTTGTATTGGCGGAATGCCATATGTGTAAAAGGGTTGTACCCTTCTTCTTGATTTGTTAATGATGTAAGCCCAAGGGCAATTTATTTATTATACTCATGTTGTATTTATTTGCATACGAATGAGAGCAATGTTATTCACTTCTACGAGTTGAATATACGAGTTTATTTCCGCATGTTATCTCTGAAATGGAATTAAGTAAATGAAATTGGTAATACTTTGAGTAATAAAAAGTGGGGCGTGACACCGACAATTATTTTTTGTTTAGATCTAGCCAAATCTGATATAGATCTACTCAGATCTGATGTAGATCTACACCAGATCTAAGTAGATCTACTCATCTTCTTCGTCGGAAATATATCTTCTTTGCCATCGGCGAGGGTGAAGTCACGAGTTGATTTCGATGGTTGGTGGTTACTGGTGAATCCCGATCAATGGTGGTCGTCGCTCACCCGTAATTATATATTAGAAAGAGAAAGAGAATAAGAATGACGTGATCACCGGTCGTTGTCCATGACAAAGAAGATGAGTGAAAAATGCAGAAAAAAAGAGAGTGAGGCAAAAAGCAGAGAGAGAGAGGAAAAGTAAGATTTTTGGGTCTACTCAAAAAGTTATGGGATTAAATAATGTACACATATTTCAATTAGGACCTGTGGGTAATTTTCCCCTTTTTTTTTCCGGCCTCCTAGTAGCCCACACATTTTTTTTTATAGAAATTATCAAATAAGTTAATTATCAAAAAATAACTATAAATTAATGATAAATTTTATAAATATTAATAATTTAAATCATAAAAATTTTCACCTACGTATAATTAATTTTCTTTAAATTACACTGGCATACAGTTACCTCTTTTTTTCTTTTTCTTTTTAACTCTTTCGCCCTATCATGAAATTTTAATTTTATTATTGTCTATAATCTCAATAGCCCTAAACCTAATCCTACCCACCATTACTAGATCTGGACACTCCCTCATTCACTCCATTCCTCGTGATTTACTCATTTCAAGTTCCTTCTACCACTCTTGTCCCTCACCATCTCTATCATCTTCATAGTTCTTTCACCCTCGCAACTCAGAGAAAACCGAGTCTGGTTCGCAAACCGAGACAAGGCACAGAAGAGGGTTCGGAAATCCGGAGGGAAGGCTTACGGCCGCGACTCTGAAGCTTCTGAACGAGCACATTATGCAGTATCACCAAGCGCTCAACTGGTGATGTCTGAGTCTTAAGGTCGGTCAAAAATGGGGTGTCTACAGACACTCCCTCATTTACTCCATTCCTCGTGATTTACTCATTTGAAGTTCCTTCTACCACTCTTGTCCCTCACCATCTTTATCATCTTCATAGTTCTTTCACCCTCGCAACTTCCATCATTGCAACTCATTACCCGAAATTATAACCACTTCAAGCCCTTCACTCTCCGACCTATTTTTTTTTATCTTCACGATCTAGCTTTCCACTTTTTCTTCTCTTCCGTGTGATTCTCTCCCTCTCCTACAGTTTCATAAAAACGGAGGCTAAGGCTTCACAAAGTAAAAATCATATGGAGACAAGAGATTAAGGAGGTCGTCTAAAAGAGAGAGAAAGAAAGCATGTTGCAATGGTTTGCAGAGAAGAAATGAATTACTAAGGGTGGTGTTAGATATAAGTTAAGGTGGATAGGGTAGCATTAGAAGTGGGAAGGGGTATGAGACTATTAGAGAGAGAGAGAGAGAGAGAGAGAGAGATGGATTGTCCATGGAAGAAACGGTAGGTGGAGATAGATGTGGGGGGGTTGCCGAAGGAATGGGATTGCAAGGATGGCAATCCAAAGAAAGGACAATGTTAGAATTATAATGGGTGCTCAAAAAAATGGTAAGGGCAATTTTGATTTATGAGAATCCAAAGAAATTGAAGATTCAAATAAAAAAGATGAGAACATTAAAAGCATCATTAGTTTTACTCCTCTCACAAGCTGTTGTGGGGGCCGAATAATGGAAAGATCAGATGGTGTGTATCTTTGGAAGATTGATATTAATCGGCTATATCCTACGAGAGCGGGGAGCCGAATAGAATATATGTGCCGAATAAAGTATAAGTACTTAGGGCCGAATAATGGAAAGGACAATGATTAAAAAGTAGGCCCTGGCCCCGAGGATCAAGAAGAACATGTATAAATACAGGAACAATGGTTATAGAAAGTCATGTAAGAATCACTTCACAAAACTGGTAAATAGGCTATCCTGAGCGTTTGAACTAACTTGTCCGTCGAAGTGCTAATTCCGGCACCCCCGACCGGAGTGTTTATTTCTTTTCAGGTGACTAGCTGAGGATCACTAGCGTCTCCCAGGATTCGAAGAGTATTTCCAAACCACTTCCCCACAATTGACGCCGTTTGTGGGAATACTCAAATACATCCATGGCAGACGTGACTGAAGATCCTTCGGTAGCCATTGACGAGACCGCACAGGGAGATGACCTCACTCCAGCAAATATGCTCGGAAAAGAAACCATCGCTACAAGACGCAACTTGAACTTCGACTCACCAACGACCTCAGTGCAAGAGACAATGCAAGCGATCATCGAACAAGCAAAGCAGAATGAACAAAGGCTGGAGAGCATGATCGCTGAAAACGAACGTCTCCGTCAAGATTTGGCCCTCGAAGTCGCAAAATCGAGAGAAGCCATGCGCCAAGATCCCGAACGACCTTCGAGGACCGGTGGACAACGACCTCGAGCTCGACCAAAGGATACCGATAGCGACTCCAACTCATTAACCACGGAGCTCAACAAGAAGGGACGATCTGAAACTTCCAGCTCCTCCGAAAAGAGTCCGCATACAAGGAACAAGCGTAGGAGGAACAGTTCAGACGAAGAGGACCAGCACGATCCTTTTGTCCGACGGATTGCAAGGACGACCCTGCCTAAGAAGTTCAAAGCTCCGTCATTCACTCTTTACGATGGAAAATCAGACCCCACTGATCATATCCGCCATTACAAGCAGGCCATGATATTGCATGCAGACAACGAAGCCCTCATGTGTCGAATATTTCCTAGCAGCCTGGGCCGTTAGCTGTTAGGTGGTATTACAAATTGGAGCCGGCCTCGATCAAAAGCTTCCATCAATTATAGAAATCCTTCAGGGGCAGGTTCATCACCAACGAGGTGCAGTCGAAACAGGCCGACTCTCTCTGGGCTATGCAGATTCAGTCAGGAGAAACGCTCAGAGCGTATTCAGCGCGCTATTGGGAGTGCTTCAACCTCGTCGACGACGGTTGCAACGACTCCATGGCCATCACTGCCTTCAAAATGGGACTACATCTTGACAGTCTCCTTCGCAGTTCCCTGACCAGAAGACCCCACAAAACAGTCTGGGTGTTGATGAAGAAAGTTGAAGAGTATTGCAAGGTGGAAGACGATGCCTTGAGAATAAAAGCCGGCCAAATGTCCAACAAAACGGCCCCTCTTGAAATTGCTCAACCAATAAATTCCGCCCCACCTCCTAGCCCAGAGCCTCGGCAATGTGCTAAACGAGATAAAAGAAGGGATACTCGTCAATCAAGCAATCAATGCTCCCACCGGACGAATGAACAACTGCAAGTCGACAGTAGGCGTTCGAGACGTGCCGACAAGAAGTACACAGAGTTGTCAGAACCGATCGCTGCAATAATGACCAAAGTCCAACACCTTCCATTCTTCAAATGGCCGTCAAAGATGGCGGGGCCGCTCGACATGCGTAGAAGGGATAGGCGGTGCGAATATCACAAAGATCACGGCCACGAAACGGAGAGCTGTTACGCATTAAAAGATCACCTACAAGAACTGGTGCACGACGGCCGACTGCAACAATACGTGAGAAAGGGAAAGCCAACCACGGCACTGGCCTTGAGGCAGGACTCACCTCCACTTGGCGTGATCCATATGATCTACAGCCTGCCTGAACCCCCAGTCGCGCACACAATTCAATCACATCCAATCCCCCAAAAGTAACGTATTCCGACTGAATGGCCCAAAGAAGCTCCGACAATTACTTACAATGACTCCGATCTTAGCGGCACAACAGCTTCCCACATCGATCCGTTGGTCATTAAATTACGCATAAATCGGTTCACCATCGAACGCATTCTCATAGACCCGGGGAGTACTTCAGAGGTTATGTACTACCAAACTTTCATCAAACTCGGCCTCAACAAGTCAGATCTGTCTCCGTCGCCTTATCCATTGTTCGGCTTTAATATGAATCCTGAATATCCGTTAGGGAAGATCATACTACCTGTTCGAGTGGGTTCCAGAACGGTCGAAGTAGAATTCCTGGTCGTAAAGCTCCCATCGCCGTATAATGTCATCATGGGGCGAACCTGGATACATATGATGAAGGCTGTTCCAAGCACTTATCATCAGCTTGTGCGCTTCCTGACAGCCCATGGCATTGAAGAAATCCGTGGCTCCCCCAATCGGCACAGGCAGAGACTTAATGAAAACGCTATCACTGACCCGATCTGTGGGCTTTGATACTTGTATATGTATCACTTCTGCAATGTAAACCATTTTTCTTCGTGGCTCCATTCTTTTCTCAAAGTCTCCGGATTCGGAGCGCCCTTCGTGGATATCACGATTGGCCAAACAAAGTCTCCGGATTCGGAGCCCCGTTTGGTGCATGACACCTTAGGGCCGACTAAGTCTCCAGATTTGGAGCGCCCTTCATGGATATCACGATTAGCCAAACAAAGTCTCCGGATTCGGAGCGCCCTTTGTGGATATCACGATTGGCCAAACAAAGTCTCCGGATTCGGAGCCCCCTTTGGTGCATGACACCTTAGGGCCGACTAAGTCTACAGATTCGGAGCGCCGTTCGTGGATATCACGATTGGCCAAACAAAGTCTCCGGATTCAGAGCCCTCTTTGGTGCATGACACCTTAGAGCCGACTAAGTCTCCGGATTTGGAGCCCCCTTTGGTGCATGACACCTTAAGGCCAACTAAGTCTCTGGATTCGAAGCGTCCTTCGTGGATATCACGATTAGCCAAACAAAGTCTCCGGATTCGGAGCCCCCTTTGGTGCATGACACCTTAGGGCCAACTAAGTCTCCGGATTCGGAGCCCGCTTTGGTGCATGACACCTTAGGGCCGATTAAAGTCTCCGGATTCGGAGCCCCCTTTGGTGCATGACACCTTAAGGCCGACTAAGTCTCCGGATTCGGAGTGCCGTTCGTGGATATCACGATTGGCCAAACAAAGTCTCCGGATTCGGAGCCCCCTTTGGTGCATGACACCTTAGGGCTGATTAAAGTCTTCGGATTCGGAGCCCCCTTTGGTGCATGACACCTTAGGGCCGACTAAGTCTCCGGATTCTGAGCCCCCTTTGGTGCATGACACCTTAGGGCCGATTAAAGTCTCCAAATTCGGAGCCCCCTTTGGTGCATGACACCTTAGGGCCAACTAAGTCTTCGGATTCGGAGCGCCCTTCGTGGATATCACGATTGGCCAAACAAAGTCTCCAGATTCGGAGCGCCCTTCGTGGATATCACGATTGGCCAAACAAAGTCTCCGGATTCGGAGTCCCCTTTGGTGCATGACGCCTTAGGGCCGACTAAGTCTCCAGATTCAGAGCCCCCTTTGGTGCATGACAACTTAGGGCCGATTAAAGTCTCCGGATTCGGAGCCCCCTTTGGTGCATGACACCTTAGGGCCGACTAAGTCTCCGGATTCGGAGCGCCGTTTGTGGATATCACGATTGGCCAAACAAAGTCTCCAGATTCGGAGCCCCCTTTGGTGCATGACACCTTAGGGCCGATTAAGGTCTCCAGATTCGGAGCCCCTTTTGGTGCATGACACCTTAGGGCCGACTAAGTCTCCGGATTCGGAGCGCCCTTCGTGGATATCACCATTGGCCAAATAGTCTCCGGATTCAGAGCCCCCTTTGGTGCATGACACCTTAGGGTCGAACAAAGTCTCCGGATTCGGAGCCCCCTTTGGTGCATGACATCTTAAGGCCGACTTAGTCTCCGGATTCGGAGCGCCCTTCGTGGATATCACGATTGACCAAACAAAGTCTCTGGATTCGGAGCCCCCTTTGGTGCATGACACCTTAGGGCCGACTTAGTCTCCGGATTCGAAGCACCCCTCGTGGATATCACGATTGGCCAAACAAAGTCTCCGGATTCGGAGTCCCCCTTTGGTGCATAACACCTTAGGGCCGATTAAAGTCTCCGAATTCGGAGCCCCCCCTTTGGTGCATAACACCTTAGGGCCGATCAAAGTCTCCGAATTCGGGGCCCCCTTTGGTGCATAACACCTTAGGGCCGATTAAAGTCTCCAGATTCAGAGCCCTCCCCTTCAGTGCATGACACCTTAGGGCCGACTAAGACTCCGGATTCGGAGCGCCCTTCGTGGATATCACCATTGGCCAAACTAAGTCTCTGGATTCGGAGCAACCTTTGGCACAAACAAAACAAAACTCGCCAACATCGCAAATAAGGTGCTTAACTAAGCATATAAAAAAATTTAGAATAAGACGCAAATGTTCAAAATAAAGCTTTTTGTTCAATCAAGCAGTTGTTACATAAACGCAACCCACATTTGAGCGTTACAATTTTTATTTAATCACATAGTTGTTACATAAACGCAACTTGCATTTGAGCATTACAATACCCATCTCTAAACTTAAAAGCTAAAAAAGGGAGAAGACGCATTAGTAAAGCGGCAACGCCGAATCACCTCCCGTCACCCGGAAGTCCTCCGCGGTTTGCAATGCCTTGAGCCAACTGTGCCCAAGTCCTCCACTGATATCATTGACAATGTCAAGCCAAAGATCTAGGACAAGGAAGGATAAAAACCCGACGGTCGTTGCCTTTTCTTTCGGGGTGATCTGCTTCGACGACTCGAAGATTCATGCTAACGTTTGGACGCCCTACTTCCCATACGGATGGGTCCTCTGCCGCGCTCCATGGCAACACCAAGATCGGCTGAACTCCAGTCTCTCTAACTAACATCCCCACTTATTCCACCACACATGAGTGATTGTTTATCTGCGCGAAGCGTCCACTCCTTTTATTTTCAATACCGGCAGCGATCTCGAGGCCCCAATCCCGAGGCGATTTCACTAACTCTAAACTCCACGAGAAAAACGTCAGTTGACATTCGCCACGGCGTAGTTATCCAAACGACTTTTTGAAGCACATGCACCGTCCGAAAATCTAGGCCCCGAGCCGAGTTGAATTTGTCGCAGCCACCTTACCCACTGGCTTTTGGCTTCCTCAAGTTATAATAGCCTCATTCAGGGATAAACGGCTATCACGTATGGGTCGACCCTGCCTATCAATGTTTACACATCCATTCAAACATATACAGAATCGAAACGCATACATACCAAATACGAACTGCAACAAAATATTTATCATAGAACGCTTTTTATTTGATAAAACAGGCAATATATTACATAGTTTTCAACGCGATCTGCATTTCAACCTTACAACAAGTACACTTATACGGTGTCACCCTCATCCTCACTCTTCTTGACCTCAAAAGAAGAAAACGGAAAATGTTTACTGTGGTAGAATGGCGATGCCGAATCAATGCCCGATGCTCGAAGAGCTTCTGCGGCTTGAGATGCCATGATCCAACCGTGCCTAAATCCACGATTTTCACATCGGCAAACTTCTTCTGCAAGTTTTTCCTTTGTCTTTTCAATTCCAACTTTTCAGTCGTCATGAAAGCCTTTCTCATAGGCCCTCCCCTTCGCGTTCTCCAGTGCGAACATACTCGTCGTCTCACGATCGGCAAGCGCGGAACTGATGAGCCGACTGGTAACCCTTTCATCCACGATTGGGTTTCCGTGCCCGGCGGTTTGTGCCTGTGCCACCTTGGTCTTCCTTAACTTGTGCTCAGCCGCCTCTGCGCGAGCCTCCAAACTTCAAATACGTTCCTCTTTCTTCTCCATCTCTCGGCGGGCAGTGCGCAACCGCATGCCGATTTCATAGGCAGTGTAAAGCCCCTTCACTGCCCCGTGAATGCCTTCGCAAAATACTTCGTAGTCCTGACAACCTACCATCGATTGCTGAACCTCAGGAGGAAAAATTTGTCAAGCAAACTCGACCGCTACATTTGGGTCCCGCACGATCGAATCCGCCTCTGTCATGGGTCTATTCCCTACAAACACCGCAAAGCTTAATGGGCACGGATTCGAGTCAGATCCCTTCTCAACTCGAGGTTGAGAAGACCTGCCCTGTGACTACTTGTCCCGCCTAGGCGACCTGCTCCGACGTCGGGGAGACTGACGCCTCTCTCGATCCCTGGAACTCGTACCCCCGGTGCGCGAAGGGTCACCACCTCGATGCATGTCTCCACCCAGCTCAGTTAGCGTCTTCGCTTCCCCTCTGCTGTTAAAGAAAAGTCTGTTCGACATTCACACGATTCCTTTAAAAGCTGGAGTCAGTTTTTTACTGTATTTATAAAAGTTGTACCCATAATCATTTGTCCTTCACAGAGGCAGCACCCTTGAGGCAATTTCATTAATCGTGAAAACCTCAATCACCCAGTGCCGACTGGATAGACCCGCCGACGCCTGAATGATCATGCCCGTCTGGGGCAAGGGCAGGATAGATTAATCAATCCATTCGGCTTAGGTGCCCCAGTCGGCTCACGAATCGGCTTCAGAAGGATCATGTCCCGCCTGGGGCAAGGGCGTGATAGATTAATGAATCCATTCGGCTTAGGTGCCCCAGTCGGCTCACGAATCGACTTCAGAACGATCATGCCCAGCCTGGGGCATGGGCGTGATAGATTAATCAATGCATTCGGCTTAGGTGCCCCAGTCGGCTCACGAATAGGCTTCAGAACGATCATGCCCCGCCTGGGGCAAGGGCGTGATAGATTAATGAATCCATTCGGCTTAGGTGCCCCAGCCGGCTCACGAATCGACTTCAGAACGATCATGCCCAGCCTGGGGCAAGGGCGAGATAGATTAATCAATCCATTCGGCTTAGGTGCCCCAGTCGGCTCACGAATCAGCTTCAGAATGATCATGCCCCACCTGGGGCAAGGGCGTGATAGATTAATGAATCCATTCGGCTTAGGTGCCCCATCCGGCTCACAAATCGACTTCAGAATGATCATGCCCAACCTGGGGCAAGGGCGGGATAGATTAATCAATCCATTCGGCTTAGGTGCCCCAGTCGGCTCACGAATTGGCTTTAGAAGGATCATGTCCCGCCTGGGGCAAGGGCGTGATAGATTAATGAATCCATTCAGCTTAGGTGCCCCAACCGGCTCACGAATCGACTTCAGAATGATCATGCCCAACCTGGGGTAAGGGCGTGATAGATTAATGAATCCATTCGGCTTAGGTGCCCAGCCGGCTCACGAATCGACTTCAGAATGATCATGCCCCGCCTGGAGCAAGGGCAGGATAGATTAATCAATCCATTCGGCTTAGGTGCCCCAGCCGGCTCACGAATCGACTTCAGAACGATCATGCCCAGCCTGGGGCAAGGGTGGGATAGATTAATCAATCTATTTGGTTTAGGTGCCCCAGCCGGCTCACGAATCGACTTCAGAATGATCATGCCCGGCCTGTGGCAAGGGCGTGATAGATTTATCAATACATTCGGCTTAAGTGCCCCAGCCGACCCATGAATCGACAACAAAACTAAGTTTGCCTCCTCAAGCGCACGAATGATCATGCACCGCCTAGGGCAAGGGTAGATTAATCATGATATTCAATCATAGAAAGGTCAACAGAGTAGTCATTCTAACTAAAGTAGTGAAAGGCAAACATTCTACACCAATATAACATCACAAACTGCGCATTAGTAGTGACACAAGAAGATAATTTTCATTAATAAACTGAGCGCAGACAATAGCCAATTTATACATGAAAACTACTCGGAACCAACAAAAGTCCTAAAAAAAATTCATTAAAAGGGAAAGTATTTCATAAAATTCGACTGACTCCCAGATCAATCCTCGGGGTCAGACTCAAGTGGCTCAACGTCCACCTGCTCATAAGGAATTGGCAAGGCCAATGTAACCCTAGCGGCACCAAGGGCCTTGAGCCACCCGTGTTTGAACCCCCGATTCTCAAACCTGGGGACTTCATCTACGTATTCTTTGAAGGCGGCGCCTTTTCCTGCTTCGAATGCGGCAGAAGCCTCAGATTCTGCCTTTTCCTTGGCCGCCTTCAACTCTGCTAAGTCAATCTCCATCCTAGTAAGCGCCTCCTCGGCTAGCCTAAGCGAATCTTTGCTCACGTTCGCCCTATCTTTGGCTTCAGAACGGTGCTGATCAGCAGCCTGAGCCCTTTCCGCTTCGGCTTCAGCTCGCGCAGCCTCCATAGTGGCCCTTATCATCTCAAACTCGGCCCTGCTCTTTTGATCGACCACTTCCGATTGCAAACGGTCAATCCTCTTAAGGGCGTCATGTAGGTGGCGGCCCAAGTCGGTGATCCTGCCGACTGTCTGCAAAACGAGTTGCGATCGTTAGATGCCATAGGCAACCAAAATCAAAACAAGTCAAAGTTCACCTACCAAAAGGGCCGATTGTGCAGATAGGGCTATGGCCACCAAATCCGGCACGGCATGAAAGGACGCCTTATCAGCTGGTAGGGAGACTGACGCTGCCAGGCTCGAGGCCACCGCCGGGTCGGTAATGATGGATGCATCAGAAGGAATCGACGTGTCTCTAATCTTTGGCTGAACAATAAAAGGAACAACCATGTCCGATTCTTCTAAGCGAGGCCTTTTGTCGGCAAGACTATCTTCTGAACTGGCCTCTCCTTCGGCGCTACGCTTCTTGCCCCGCTCTTCTGGAATCAACCGTTCATCAATGACCGGTTGTTCGACCTCTTTCACCTTTTCGGCCTCAACAATCTTAGCCGGCTCTTCAATAACAAGTTCGGAAGACTCAACCAAGGCAGGTCCAGAACGGGCGACCTTGGCCTTTTTCCGGGCGGCCATTTGCTCGGCATTTTTCTTTCGAGCCATTTGCGTGAGGCTTTCCCCAGTTATACCTTCAAAAAAATCGCCGGGTAAATCTCCCAAACCTCCAAAAATCTCCAAAAGAAAACTCGGCCAGACCCAAAGTGGACGGCGAGGTAGGCTGACTACGTGTGGCTGCCTCAAACGCCGAGTTTAGGGCCTCGCCAACCTCTTCGGCCTCCTCAACGAACTCTCTGTCTGGTTCAGCGACAACCTCTACCACCGGCTCAACGTCTTGCCCCGAGTTAGAGGCCTCGAGGCCAACTTGTCTGAGACTCTTGAAGCTAGGGAAAATAAGAGCCGCAAGCTGTCGATCGCTGAATGGAATTGGAATATTGTCAGCGGCTGAAAAAGTAGTGTAAGTAGGCTCGTATCGAAGAAGTATGTGGGCCGCTCTCCCTTGCTTCTGTAAGTTCGGACGGCCGAAGTATCCGAGTGCAGTCGCAACCTGCGAAAGGACCGCGTCGTCGGCAGAAACCAGAATCTTCTTCAAATTACTGCCTGCAAAGGCAAGGGGTTAGACACAGGGGGAAAGCCGAGTAAAAGAAAAGTTCAGTAAAACACAAGGAGGCACACGACAACCTGGTTCACCCCTCCATCTAGGAATAGGGTCTAGGCGATCCTCGCCTTCGCCAAATTCCCAGTTCCCTCGGATATTGACCATTACGTCATCCATACGCTTGCCAGAACTGGCGAGCATGGTTACCAAATGATGGTCAGTATCCTTGGCCCTAAGAAAGTACCGCCCAAGCCGACCGGAGGATTTGGCTAAAGCATAGCAGTGCCAAATGGCCGAAACCCCAAGGTCGATCCTGAGGCGCCGGTTCAACTCTACGATCCCCATTACGATCCGAAAAAAGTTCACATTGGGCTGAGAAGGAATCAGACCCCAATAGCGGAGGACGACCCTAAGGAACGGATGTAGGGGAAAGCGATCCCCGCCCTCTACAATGGATAGGAGAGGAAAGACGATTGAATTTTGATCCTCTCTCTCTATATCCAGACTGTTGTCTGTCACTAGAGATAGATGAACATCGTCGGGGATGGAAAAGTGTCACCGGAATCCGGAGACACGACCCTCAGAAAGGAGGTCTTTCAAGTGTTTGGCCATTTTCACGGGGAATAAAGGGTTCACCAAAATGAAAGCGATAAACAAAAAGTAAGATTGCAAAGAAAAGAGAAGAAGACTTACGAGGAACAAGCGAGACGAGGGTAGACGGAGAAGAGTTACAGAGAATGCGAGTCAGAGAAGGGATATCTGCTGGCGGTCTAAGAATCTCGAATACTCGACAAACTGTGCATTCGAAAGGACTGAAATTTCAAATCACAATAAATGCGAGACGCAAGGTTGAGCCGGGAAAGCGTAATGATGAACAAAAAAGTGTGCCCATCCTGACATCTATATCGGGGTACGTGAAGCCGCCTGACCTATTTTAACCTTTCCAATTCAAGACCAAACATGCCGATTAACTTTCGTCAATGGGGAGTTCGGAGGGCAATTGTGGGGGCCGAATAATGGAAAGATCAGATGGTGTGTATCTTTGGAAGACTGATATTAATCGGCTATATCCTACGAGAGCGGGGAACCGAATAGAATATATGTGCTGAATAAAGTATAAGTACTTAGGGCCGAATAAAGGAAAGGACAATGATTAAAAAGTAGGCCCTGGCCCCGAGGATCAAGAAGAACAGGTATAAATACAGGAACAACGGTTATAGAAATATATGTAAGAATCACTTCACAAAATTGGTAAATAGGCTATCCTGAGCGTCTGAACTAACTTGTCCGTCGGAGTGCTTATTTCTTTTCAGGTGACTAGCTGAGGATCACTAGCGTCTCCCAAGATTCGAAGAGTATTTCCAAACCACTTCCCCACAGCTGTATATCAGGTTGTTCTCATCTCCTTTTTACTCTCTCTTTATAAATCTCCTTACGTCTCTTTTCTAATCATACATTCTCCTTCAATTTAATATGTCATTTGCTTTCATATAATGATGGACATCTCACACACCTTTACATAGCACACTAAGACTTAAGGCAGTGCCAAACAATCATGCCAGTGATCGAACCTGTATGTTGCCTACATATCCTTGATGTAAGGAATTAGATCAGTGTTTTGGGGGCAGGTGTTGTACAACAATTCATTTGTGCGTGAGTTGTGTGCAACATGTGACATCCCAAAATCGAGAACATTCAGGAATATGTTAACAAGTAAATATAGTATTTTTCTATGGTTACAAGTCCAAAAATAAATAATGATACATCAAAGTTAAATTATTATAGATACCGTTGCCCTAATTTTACAAATTATAAGTAAAAATAAAATTTCAACAGCGAGATAAAAAATTCGACGTCGGTCCATGCCTGTCACAACGTCCCAAGCCTTCATGTTCTTTGCCAGTGAATTCTTCCAAAATCTGACATTAATGCAAAAGCAACGAAAATAGCCATGAGCGCTTGATGTCCAGTAAGAACACACACACACATACCAACTTTTTACACCTCCAGATAAAACAAACAAGTGTAGATAATATGAACAAGTAGAAGTACAACGTATAATTTGCATAAATATAAAATTACAACAACGCGCAGTCACAAACAACAATTATAAATAACGACAATAAATCAAAGTCGGTTAGAACTAGACACCGGACTATTCAAAGCTCCCCTTTTTGCTTCTTTGCAAACCTTACCATAAATGCCTGCAAATACTGCGTAGCGCCATAGGTGGACCTTAAAAGGGATGACAAAAGAAAAAGATTTAATCATCTTGAGCCCAACCTTATACCTCCAAATCAAAACCACCACATAAAATCTGAATATGTTTGTTCCATCCTAGGGTACCGTGACACACCACACGCTAAATTTGGATATAGGGAAACTGGTACCCTTCCTAATCACAACCTGTCGTCCATAAGAATTCTCATTTGTATTCTGGTCTATCACAGGAATTCTCATTTGTGCCACAAGAATTCTTATTTGTATTCTATAAAACCACCTCACGGCTAACATTAAGCTAGCGTTCTAAACCTAAGCCAACTTGAGTGCCATGACACGACTTGTGCAAGACTTAACTGAAAGGGAACATGTGTAGAGCCCCCAATTTTAGTAATTTCTTTTGAAACACTAACCTTGAGATTATTTCAATTGAGATTCAGAATTTTCACCTTATCACAAATTTAACCCTAGAACCGAAAACGCATCGTAGATGAAACAGTGCAAAACCCTAATCAACCCTGGTAGCTTAGTAATCATTTCTAACACCCTAAAATTAATTATTTAACTCTCTAGTTATAAATAAATCACTCTAAACCCTAGTTTTCAATCTTTATCGTTTTCGTTCGGTAATTTGCCTTTTAATTCAAAATGAAGTAACACAAATCGAATTATTTTTCCAATCACTATACTAATCAATTCTATACTTGAAAAATGTATTTTAATTTGTAAAATCCTTCCGTGCCCTCACACTTAATAAAATTACACATTAGCCTCAAATCCATTATATATATATATATATATATATATATATATATATATGAAACTAAAAAAGATGATGAAAAATCCTAAAATCCTAGGGCACATGGCCAGCCACCTTGATGTATATATAGTGTACTTTTGAAACCAATTTCATGTATTTAAAGAAAAATTTTGACCAAGGACGCCTAAATCATGAATGTTTGTTTTGTACTAATGTACCAATCTAGTTCTAAACCAACTAAGCCAGGATTAGGCCTAATTGAACCACACTTAACCTTCCTAATCACCCTCAATTCCATTACATTCCGACCAAATACAACTCCATTCCATTCCATTCTAACCAAAGGGCACAATGGACCTTTCACCATAATTTTTCTATAAATAGGCCATCTCCCTTAACATTTTTACACACTCAAACACATGCACACACAAAATTGGGCTGAGATAGGGAGGGGGGCAAAGAGTGAGCTTGGAGGAAGAAAAAGAAAAGGAGAGGAGATTTTGTCCGAGCCTTAGCAGTCTAGCAAACAAGTAAGTCACAACATAACCCATCTTTTTCTTTTCTCTACTAAATACATAACCATATATTCTTAGAATATTGTTTTCAAATGTTTATGTATAGGGTCCTTGTTTTTGAATAAGAGAGGTTGAGTTTTGTTGATTACCTTGCTTGTATTCTTTCTTTGTTCAAGCAAGGTCACCAATTTCCATCCATTTCATGTTTGAACCACACTTAACCTTCCTAATCACCCTCAATTCCATTACATTCCGACCAAATACAACTCTATTCCATTCCATTCTAACCAAAGGGCACAATGGACCTTTCACCATAATTTTTCTATAAATAGGCCATCTCCCTTAACATTTTTACACACTTAAACACATGCACACACAAAATTGGGCTGAGATAGGGAGGGGGGCAAAGAGTGAGCTTGGAGGAAGAAAAAGAAAAGGAGAGGAGATTTTGTCCGAGCCCTAGCAATCTAGCAAACAAGTAAGTCACAACACAACCCATCTTTTTCTTTTCTCTACTAAATACATAACCATATATTCTTAGAATATTGTTTTCAAATGTTTATGTATAGGGTCCTTGTTTTTGAATAAGAGAGGTTGAGTTTTGTTGATTACCTTGCTTGTATTCTTTCTTTGTTCAAGCAAGGTCACCAATTTCCATCCATTTCATGTGTCATTTTTAAAGGAATAACTTCAAACTAAAAATATGAGTTATTAGTATATTATTTATCATGTTTTCATCATAAGAGAAGTGGAAAATTACCCGCGGGTTCCCCCTTTTCTTATAACACTTTTTATTTCAAGTTTTGTGCACCAACAACCGGTATTTTTACCTAACTTCCAAAAATTCTAAAACAATGCTGAAAAATCTTGTTAAGCTTAATTTTACATCAAAACCTTCCTTAAAGTGTTATGTTTCAAGTAAAATTGGTTTTATTGAGAATGAATAAGTGGTTTGAGAGAAAAACTGATTTTCGTAATAGCCGATGAATCTGAACAGAGCTGGAGTATTTCATTAATAACTAAAAATCTAGAAACCTATCGCACTTGTAACACTTGGTACTTCTTTTACCCAAGAGATTGCTTGTTATACTCTTATTATCGTACTTGGAGCCTCCATGGTTCATTTTGGGATATTGATTGAGGTGGTATCATAATGATAAAGTAGGATTGAACCATAAACTTTGATTCGAATAATTGTCCTACGAACAATCATCACTCTTTTTCCCTTTTCCTTTTCCATACTTTGAATTTGGATATGAGGCTAGAACTAGTGGAAAGCTTGTTTCTGAGGCTTCGATTTGGATATGAAAACGACCTAAAACAGAGTCCGGATGAGAGAGTTAGGACCATTTGAATTTTGAGTATCTGTACTGGAAGCAAGTTCACTCGAGCGTAGGAAGTTCTGCTTGAGTGAACTGCGCGAATTTTTGAGATTCTAGGAGCTTCTTTTCTCTGCTCAAGCCAAGCTTTCTTCGCTCAAGTGACCTGGTCAATATTGGGCATTATAAACCGAGTCCAGACAATTGTTTACATTTCTCGTATCCATAACTCCTACATCATGACAAGGATGGAACATGATGGGCACGCCTATTTGTTTCCGCAAGTCAAATACTATGATGCCCCAAATCTACACTAAGGGGTGTAGTCAAGGGAAAATCACTAATGAGTCCTATAACCAATAACCAAGTAAGATTCCAGATCGCCGGATGAGTCAAATTAGCCTCCTTTCTAAGTCCAGCTTTCTTAGTTAGCGAACCACCATTTTGATAGATCTTAAAAAGCATTGACACAAAATCTCATAAGCAACGTAGGGAATTATATTGGTGTTGGAATATAAATACATAACAATAGAATAATTACAAATATCCTTAATTACAAAAGCTTGTTCCATCAACATTACATCCAAAACAAAATTTAAAATTTCATATGGACTTTACAAAACAACAATAGAAAATCCTAACTTCTAGGATAGCCAAATGTCCTCGAAGGTTTCCGGTTTGTCGTCTTCTGTAGCGCACTACTCTTCGACACCTGGCATAATGCGTCGTGAGCTTTGCATGCCTAGTAAACGCACACACACTCTATCCATTTTTTCCAGTCCAATACACAATAGCATTTACAAAAAAAGAGGAAAGGATCATGGCATTTAAGTTCATAGCATATATTATATGGTTAATTGTTAGTAGTCTAGAAATCCCCCAAAGAGATTTCGTCCTCCCAACTCCAAGAATTGGATGGGGATTATTCGATATGCCCTCTCTTTTGCTGCTTTGTTGCAGACCTTACCTCGGATGCCTACCAATGGTTATATACCACATAGCACCAACCGCAAGGCCTCAAAAGAGATGGTAATGATGGGCCTCGCCTAAACCCCTCCTTACACCAAACTACCTACAGTCCGAATACAACCGCTCCATTCAAGGGTTCCAAAACAACCACTTGCACAAGATTTAATTTACCAAAGGGAATGCATCCCACTAACCAATAACTTCTTCTCATAGTAATAATCGGGTGATCAAAACCCCATTAGCTACCCCATTAAGTTTTTCATTAGATTAATCGTTGTAATTAGTTAGTACAAGCGAGAATGAAAATCAATTTACATAAGTGTAAGCATCATCAAAGGACAAGAAAAACATAACCATGGCATTTATAATATCATACCAGGATATGATTATATATAAGTAAGCACATTTATAAAGTCAAGAGCACAAAACATCAATGTAACATAATTTCTAGATTCAGAATCACTTAAAGATCAAGATTAAAATAACTATTTCAGACTTTTTTCAAGTCTTTCCTTCCTATGGTTTGTAGAGAATTTTATCTAATTTTCATAACATTTTCAAAAATGGAATAGATTGTCCAGATTTTTAGTTATTTCAAAAATACTCCAGCTCTGTCCAGATTCATCAATCATTACGAACATCAAATTTTCTCACAAACCACTCACTATTTTTCCATGAAACCAATTTTCCTTGAAAGATAACTCCTTAAGGAATATTTTGACATAAAATGGAGGTCTAGAAGATTTTTATACATATTTCTAGAATTTTCATAAGTTGGCTATAAAACAAATTTTTCTAGCACAGCTCTTGAAAATAGAAATTTGGTGAGAAAAGAGGTCAACTAGGGGAAATTTTCCACTTCTCTTGTGATGAAAACATGATAAATAATATGTATTAAACTCAGAAATTTAAGATGAAGGTATGCCTTTGGAAATTTTGAGAGATTGATATGGAAAAAGGAAGTGTTATACCAATTAAGAGAAATACAAGAAGGGTAGAATCAAGGCTCAACTCCTTTCATTTTTAACACAAGAATACCATCAAAACATATATGAAATGAATGTTTAAACTTCTAAGAGTATGTATTTGAAAGGAAAAAATAATAAGAAAGAGATGTGTTGTGGCTTACTTGATTGCCTGGTGAAGTATTTGCACAATTTCTTCTCTTTTATTGTTTTTTCTACCACCAAAGCTCACTCTCCTCTCTCTCTTTTCTCAGCAGAAAATAGTGTATGTATGTGTATTCTCGTATGAAAAAATGCTAAGGGAGGGGTTGATTTTATAGAAAAATTGGTATGAAAGGTCCAAAAGTTAATTATAGCCTTAGCTAGACTGAGCACGAAGAGCTCAGCTAGACTGAGTCGATTAAAGCTTCACCATGGTAGAGCCTTCCCACTCTTAGTTAGAACTCAAGTGAACAATTCGGCCGGTCCATTTTCATAATTTAATATTACAGCATGGTTGCCATACTTAGTTAAAATCCAACTCCGTATTACAACATTTTTTAACATTTTTTACATTTTTAACATTTTCAACAGTCGTACAAGCCCAGCTTTCATTTTTAACATTTTTAACACTTTCATGTCTGCCCATTTTTAACATTTTTTTACATCATGCTTTTCTCGCAAGTTAGCCTGGTTGCCCATTTTTGAACTTTTTACATCATAATTCACCAGCAAGTTTCACAATTCACGCACAAGTCTTACTTTCACACCCATTCTTTATTGAATTTTGCTCAGCCATTTTCATTATTCCAAATTTACAACTCCAAAGAAATAACGACAATAATAATACAAAAGAAAACTCGTTGTTTTATTCACAGACTTACGCTTTCATACATTTCGTTGCAGAAATTACATATCAAAAAAAAAAAAAAAAAAAAACCAAACAAACAAAACAACAAAAGTAAAATTTTTACACTTAGTTACATAGATCACTCTTCCTCACTAGAGGCAAGATTTTCCTCTTCAATGCCCTCGTCCAGGGGGGTCTGGGCGACGTCGTCTTTGCCTACCTTCACAAGGCTAAAGTCGACGTTTGGGAATAGTTCATGCGCCTTATGCTTGAAGGTCATCCAGCCGCTGCCCCAAAACTCGCTCATTTCATACTTGTAGAAGTCAGACCGCTAGAAGCTCTGGATGACTTCATCTTCACTCTCACCTCCAGCGGCCCCTCTCGACAGCCTCGCCCCCCCATTCCCTTCCTTCGCCAAGCTGCTGGCGACAGCGGCATCTATGGCCATCTGGAAGTCAGCAGACCCCTTGAATTGCTCTACGGCCGCCATACACAGGTCGGGGTACGCCGCCCTCTCAGATGCCAATTCGCCCTCTCCTCTGCCAGGGCCTTCTCTAATGCCGCGATCCAACCGTCGGCCTCTTCCTTGTCCTTGACCGCCTGGTCTAGCAGATCTTCGTTGCTGGTCATGGCCTTCTCCTACCTCTCGTTGGCAGTGGTGCAGGCTTACTGGACCTCTTCTAGTTTCCTTTTCTTGCCCGCCAACTCGAACTCTAGCGATATCGCCTTGTGGCGCTCTGCTTCCAGCTCTGATTTGGTTGCGAGGAGCTCGGTACTAGCTCGCTCCGCTGAGTAGCTCTACACCAGCACCAATGCCTCCATGTTCTTGGCCTTTCACGCATATTCCAACTCCTTGGCGCATGCACTCCGAGCGGCTTTCCTCCACCCCGCTGTCTCAACCCTTAGGTTCTATAGTTGCAATTTTGCCTCTTCCAGCTGGGCCCTCAGCGGCTCTACCTCCATCTTTGAGCACGCTGCTTTGTTCATCAAGGCAGTCGCCAGGGTCGCTGCCTCCATTTGGGCTGAACAAAACCCCCTCAAGAGGTCGGCCTTTGTCAACCAGGTGCCATTGACCGTACGACCACATCCTTCACCACTCCAACAAGGCGGTCGGCTGTGACCCTGGCTTCCTCCCCTTCTGCTGAGCAACATGCTAGCGTACGTGCGTGGTACAATGCGGTCGCTAGCGCGACACTCGTCTTTAGTTTGCTGATCACTGTCTTCCCTTCACTGGGACTAGGGGTTACTTCTGGCGCAGGTACCACCGTCGTCGCCATATGGGCACTTGGGCCCAAGTGCTCTTTCAGTACTTGGGCGCTTGGACCCTTGTCTTCCTTCGCCACTTGGGCGGTCTCCCCTTCTGCAGTTGCCTCCACCCTTCCCTCCATCATCTTCTCCACCATAGGGGCAACCTCGCTCCCAACCTTCATCTTTTTCAAGGTAGGGGCGTCTTTTCCCCCGCTACAGCCGCTCTCTTCTTCCTCTTCTTCAACACTACCTCCATCTCCTGCTTGCCCCTCTCCTTCAGTAGGTTTACTAGGGGCGACAGTGGGGCACACTTAGTTAAGTCTTTATCTCCCAGCGGTTTGGGATGCGGTTGGACCTGCTCCCTCATCACCAGTTTAGGGGTAGGCCCCAACTGTGTCTTCTTGTACTTGTCCGCTATGGCAAACGCTCTCTTGTCTTTCGCCTCCCCCGCTTTCCTCCACGTCTCGAGCTCTTCCCTCGCTGGATCTCCCTCTGTCAACTGCCGTCCCAGTCTTAGGGCAAACAGGGTTGAAGGAAGGATTAGCTCATCCCACTTTACCCCCTTCTTCTCCTTTCACGCCTTCACCTTCTTCATCCTGTTTTCGGCCCCCACATCTAACTTTCGCTCCATCAATTTTGTGGGGACTTTCCATGTCGTGCGAACTCCTCTCCCAGCGTTCGCTGATAAATAAAACCATCTCAGCCACCACCCTTCACCAAAGATGGCAAGCCTGCCACTAGACCTCGGCCTGCCACTGCCTGCAAGGTCACCCACGTCTCCTCATCTATGGCCATCTGGAAGTCAGCAGACCCCTTGAATTGCTCTACGGCCGCCATACACAGGTCGGGGTACGCCGCCCTCTCAGATGCCAATTCGCCCTCTCCTCTGCCAGGGCCTTCTCTAATGCCGCGATCCAACCGTCGGCCTCTTCCTTGTCCTTGACCGCCTGGTCTAGCAGATCTTCGTTGCTGGTCATGGCCTTCTCCTACCTCTCGTTGGCAGTGGTGCAGGCTTACTGGACCTCTTCTAGTTTCCTTTTCTTGCCCGCCAACTCGAACTCTAGCGATATCGCCTTGTGGCGCTCTGCTTCCAGCTCTGATTTGGTTGCGAGGAGCTCGGTACTAGCTCGCTCCGCTGAGTAGCTCTACACCAGCACCAATGCCTCCATGTTCTTGGCCTTTCACGCATATTCCAACTCCTTGGCGCATGCACTCCGAGCGGCTTTCCTCCACCCCGCTGTCTCAACCCTTAGGTTCTATAGTTGCAATTTTGCCTCTTCCAGCTGGGCCCTCAGCGGCTCTACCTCCATCTTTGAGCACGCTGCTTTGTTCATCAAGGCAGTCGCCAGGGTCGCTGCCTCCATTTGGGCTGAACAAAACCCCCTCAAGAGGTCGGCCTTTGTCAACCAGGTGCCATTGACCGTACGACCACATCCTTCACCACTCCAACAAGGCGGTCGGCTGTGACCCTGGCTTCCTCCCCTTCTGCCGAGCAACCTGCTAGCGTACGTGCGTGGTATAACACGGTCGCTAGCGTGGCACTCGTCTTTAGTTTGCTGATCACAGTCTTCCCTTCACTGGGACTAGGGGTTACTTCTGACGCAGGTACCACCGTCGTCGCCATATGGGCACTTGGGCCCAAGTGTTCTTTCAGTACTTGGGCGCTCGGACCCTTGTCTTCCTTCGCCACTTGGGCGGTCTCCCCTTCTGCAGTTGCCTCCACCCTTCCCTCCATCATGTTCTCCACCATAGGGGCAACCTCGCTCCCAACCTTCATCTTTTTCAAGGCAGGGGCGTCTTTTCCCCCGCTACAGCCGCTCTCTTCTTCCTCTTCTTCAACACTACCTCCATCTCCTGCTTGCCCCTCTCTTTCAGCAGGTCTACTAGGGGCGACAGTGGGCACACTTAGTTAAGTCTTTATCTCCCAGCGGTTTAGGACGCGGTTGGACCTGCTCCCTCATCACCAGTTTAGGGGCAGGCCCCAACTGTGTCTCCTTGTACCTGTCCGCTATGGCGAACGCTCTCCTGTCTTCCGCCTCTCCGCTTTCCTCCACGTCTCGAGCTCTTCCCTCGCTGGATCTCCCTCTGTCAACTACCGTCCCAGTCTCAGGGCAAACAGGGTTGAAGGAAGGATCAGCTCATCCCATTTCACCCCCTTCTTTTCCTTTCACGCCTTCACCTTCTTCATCCTGTTTTCGGCCCCCACATCTAACTTTCGTTCCATCAATTTTGTGGGGACTTTCCATCTCGTGTGAACTCCTCTCCCAGCGTTCGCTGATAAATAAAACCATCTCAGCCTCCACCCTTCACCAAAGATGGCAAGCCTGCCACTAGACCTCGGCCTGCCACTAGACCTCGACCTGCCACTGCCTGCAAGGTCACCCACGTCTCCTGTTGACTAGAGGCCTTGTAGCAGCAGAAGAATTCCTCCACCATCATGGCCGCCCTTCTGGTAGTCTGCGGCCAGGCGCTTGTACAGGCCATTAGTATTTTCTAGGCATTCGGCATCAACTGCCCTAGCGCCACCACTAGCTTATTAAGCACGTCCACCACTATTTGGGGGAGTGGTAGCCTCAGACCCCCCCGCAATGCTTCCTCGTACAAGCTGAATTCGTCCAACCGTACATCCAACGCCCTCTCCTTGGACGCGGGCAGCCTCAACTCTATTTTCGCAGGAATTTGGTACTTCCTCCGTATCTCCTCTAACTCCTCTGCCGTAAACGTAGATCTATCTAGCTTGGTGTGCCAATGGTCCGGCTCCACTTGCCTAATTGGCCTAGCGGCTGCGACCATTGTTGTCGGACGAACCCGCGCCCCTTGCGCGGCTCCCCTCTCCTCCTTCCGCGCTGCTCGATACTGTTCCGCCAACTCCACTACGTCGTCTTCTCCCAAAGAGTCTAATCTCATGGTTGGCACTTCATCACGAGCCATCCCTCCTATGTGTCTGTGTATAGCTTCGGACGCTGGCACAAGGAAGTTCGCAAAGTGTTGCAGAGGTGTATCACACGAAACAAATGAGTTCACTTCTGGGACGTGTTTGTTTTTTGTAAACAAGTAGGTAAAGCGAATAACTCCAAATGCCCACGGTTTGCCTATATTCCAAGGGTCAAGATTAAATTTCGCTAGTTTGAAAAATTTTAAAAATTTCTGCCCCCGCCTCTTTAACGCCCTATATTAGCCTATCTTTTCATTTCCTGCTAACGACTTACTTCCTTTGTTACGGGATTGTGCCACGTGTACGACCACGATCCATTGCTCTCTCCCACTTCCCTGTCTATTCCACTTCACATCATTACGTGCCACGTCGCGCCTCGAGCCCTGCGTACCGCCATTTTCCCTTCTCACTCGGTCACCCTTTGCGATCGGCCCTACTCGAGGTCGGCCTTCTCGCTCGGTCACCCTTCGCGGTCGACCCTCCTCACAGTCGGCCTTCTCACTCGGTCACCCTTCGCAGTCAGCCCTACTCGTGGTCGGCCCAACCATCTCAGTCACCCTTCGCGGTCGGCCTTCTTGCTCGGTCACCCTTCGCAGTCGGCCTTTTCACTCGGTCACCCTCCACAGTCGACCCTCCTCACAGTCACCCTCCTCACTTGGCTACCCGTCACAGTCGGCCCACCTCCCAGTTGGTCTTCTCTCCGTCGACCACTCACAACCCCTGTCTTCTTCCTTATTCCCTTCGTTGGACTGAAGCTGCACTTGGGAATGGGGGACTACTGACATAGGTGGGCCTATAGGAGCTTTTGGCCCACCACTTAGAGCCCAATACATAATTCAACCACTAAAGCCCAATGTTGCTGGAGCCCAACGTTGCACCAAGGACCAATGACATCTAAACACGTGTCAAGAGAAGAACCAGCCACATAAGTAGACAAAGATCCTGCAAAGTTATTGCACCACACATCAGCCATTAATGAGGTTCCTTGCAGCATTTATTACGATAACCCCTTCACGTCGGAACAGAACAGCCTCATCATGAACAAGGCAAGCTAGAACATACACTTTCGGCCAACATGACAGGTCGAAGTGGACAAGGAAATGATGAGCAAAGGATATAAGCAGGATTCTATGACAAAGAGAAGGTAAGTTCTTTATCACCATCCTATCTCTATACTCCGTTGATCTCTCTTCCATAACTCGCTTGTCAGAGGGTTCGCTGGGGGACTCCCATTCCTCGTTGAACTCTTGTGCAGGTTTCTCAGTGGACCAGCGATCGGACAGTTGTGTTGGAGGCCTGGATCAACCCGACCCGTTGTTCAGAGACAAGTAGTCTCATCAGTTATATTTAATATATTTTTTTTATATTGATAGTGTCATGCAATACATATAGTCTTGTGGTCGTCAAATTTTTTAAAATCATCAAGGGCAAAAAATAATTTTGTTGGGATCCGACCGGCCGTATTAGCTATGAATTGGCCATAAATTCATATATATCGAAACCAGTTGATATGCGTATAGTTTTCATTTCATGTAATATACCTGATCTATTTGATATCAGAAAGATAAGTACTTGAAAGGAGAAGGATCTCCTCCAGTCCAAATTTTGGATTGGAGGGCATTGTTTGGATTCGTGGGGTTCATTGCAAGTCCTGTTTCGATAATCCGAACAGCTTATTTTATCGGGTATTTCGTATATTTCATTATACAAAAAATTAAGTCAATCCGATAATTGTAACTTATTTAATTTTTCAATCAAAAAATAGACAACAATTGTATTTTTAAAAATAAACCATACAAAATTTAGTGACAAACCCAAAAAATTGAATAAGTTATAGTTATCGGATCGACCTTTTTTTTTTTTTTTTTTTTTTTTTTTTTTTTTTTGTGAACAAAATACATGAAGTACCTGACAAAATGAATAGTTCATATTATCGGAACGAAACCCATAGTGAGTCTCACGGACCCAAACATCCTCCACCAATCTAGATTTTGGACTGGAGGGGATCATCCACCAATATGGAATACATACTACCTACTATTTAAAACCATGGTCATTGCATCCCCAATTGCTATTGAAGTGAATTATCATTACACATACTGATTAATCCATCTCAATCTGACATTTTTCAGTAATTAAAATTACAAATTTTGTGAAAAACGTTATATATGCCAAAATTCAAATTTTGTTGTTCAGTAATTAAAAAAAAAGGCACTTTTTTGGGAATCAGATATGTTGATAACTAATTCATTTACATGATATATGCCGAAATTTAAAAAATGTAGGAATCATGATTTAGTAATAAATAAAATATGTTAATAAGGATTTGCAGATTGTTCAACATTATTATGGCATTATTCACCAAAAACATGACTGTGCTTCCGTTTTCAGGGTTTCAGATTCAACATGAACGAGTAGCTTCCAAACCAAGGATTATGTCCTAGTAGTTGTGTAACACCACTTTGTGGTGTGAGATTACAGATTGAACTCTTATATGGAGGAGTTCGATACCTTTACGTAATAGTCTATTTCTTTCCCATGTTTGTGCTTGATGATTGTTGGCTTTCTAATTATTGTTGGACAAATGATCAGTTTTGAAAAACCTAAGTAATTCGTGATTAGATCAAGATTTAATTGTGCCAATTCCCAACCAATTAAAACTCACAATCTAAATCGTCAAGCACGTACGAAAGTGATTTAGATTGTTGTTTCAGAAACAATAAATAGACATAAACGGTTTTTACGTGGAAAAAATCACTATTGGAGCGCCTCCAATTATGATTAAAAAACCACAGGCGAAACGTCACAAATCAATCCACTACTGAAGAAAAAAAGATTACAAATATACCAAACAAATTACCCAAAACGCTGTCAATTTGTCTTCTACAATTTGTATATCTTTCACCGCAACCTTCGCCCCAGAATTGATCAGATTGATGTTGAATCCACAACATCCATTGTCGAATCAACGACTGCACACAATATCAAACTCCTTCGATTACTCTACGCTTGAATCTTCGAATTCTATCGAAGAAGAACACTCTTAAAGAAGAACAACCATACTCCTTGATGTGTGCTTATCAAAACATGAGTTCAAAACTCAATCAAACATCAAGGAAAACCAGCAAAACAGCCCCAAAAGAAAACCCTAAAACCCTTAAAGAAAATCTAAAAAACGTAACCCTAAATCAGACTAAAACAAGTACTTATAGAAAACAGGGGCGGCAAAGGTCACTCGATCGAAGACTCTCTCGTTTGAGCGAGGAACCAAATATGCGTGTTTTCCTTAAGTAGCGTCGCTCGAGCCAAGCTTCCTTCACTCGAGCGTACAAACTTCCTTCCCAGATTCTTTGCAGACAAAGACAACTTCTAGGAGCAAGGCTTCTTCGCTCGAGCGAGCAAGGCAAGACAACCAGGAAAATTACAACTCGATAAACAATGTTTGTTTGTGGAAATTGATAAAAACAAGGGACCTAACAATCTCCCCTTATGTCAATTCCCAGACAAAACATTCTAACACAGTTTCCTAGTAAACACACGCCCTATCAAAACAAACAACCCAACTCAAAAAAACCAACCTAACTAACGAAACAACCTTGACGAAATATCTTCAAAAATAGATAAACACCATGGAAATAGAGAGAATAGTTAATCAAAATCAAAAACCATATCAAGACATAATGAATCAAAACTATATCAAAATCCAAAAATATTATGTCCAGTATGCAAAATCCACAACCATCATGAAATAAAAATATATCCAAAACTATATACCAATAGAGCAACCAACATGCAAACAAATATATATATACCCCAACCCCAAAGCAACCACAAACATACTCTCTCTTTTTGTTCGGAAGAGTGTGGACGCGCCCTCGGGCTTTATGCCACCACAGTTCGGACTCCCTTTTTGTGTCACGGTTCTGAGTCTGAACCAAAGAGTCCAAATCTGGCAAATCGTTTTGAGAAAACAGATTTTTAGAAAAGAAGTGCCAAACATGGACTGCTTTGACAGATACAGAGTCGCCACCTAAATATTTTATTTTGGGAGAATTTAGGAAACCCTGACTCATTTGCCTAAGGCCACGTGTCCGTCATTACCAAAGTTGCCTCAGCTCGGGAACTTGGGTACGATTGGGGAAGGTCAGCTATGAGCACCCCCTCTCGTCCGATCCGAAGATCGGCGCCTACTAACCATGATATCCAATTTTGAAAACGTTATGTGTTCTTATTCCGGTTAATTAGCTAAAATTATTATGTGATGTGCACAGCAAAACAAGTATAGACTAGATCGCCTAATTTGGAACAAAGCATCACATATCCGTTTGTTTGGAAAATGTTTTGAAATTTGCTACTCGCGAGTAGGCTAAAACACGGATTTTGATGAGTTGTTCCAACTCAAGCAATCCAACCTTCACCCATAGGCATTCAGGCAGTTCATATCACATAAGCATCTAGTCACATGGCAAGCATGCTGTCATGTTAACATTCACACTCGTGCGAGATGCTAAAGCACAAAATACTTACAGTGTACTCCAAGCCAAAACAAAGAACTCGTTAGCAATCAATGTATGATCCAAGTCCATGTGAAGTGCCTAATGCAACGCATACAGAATGCAATTAGGATAGGGTCGGCTAATCCAAGGATGGCATGTGAAATGCAACCATTTGATGCACATATTCAAGTTAGATTTGAAATACTATGCAGTTAGTATGATGGGCCGAGCCCGATGCACGCAATACTGATGAATGATGCACGCATGCATAGCATAAGGATGCTAAATTAAATTTGCCCTAGTACTAACCATCAAAGCAGGTAAGTAAAAGGGAGAAAGAAGTGGGGGTTGGAAGACATGCACACACGCACCCACACTTATTACAAATTTGCGCTCACTCGGAGGGACCGAAAGAATAATACAGATTTAACTAACCTACATGCTAATTAAATATTACAGACCAATTAAACTAGTTAAGCAAATTAACTAATCTAATAAAACAGTAAACAGCCTCGGGGAGAGGGCCCAATGCAATGCGTGCTCGGCTCCGCTAGGAAGTCCACTGCCATGCACAAGTTGCCTCTGTCCACACTGTTTTCCTTCTCTGATCATTTCAAAATTCCCAAGGTGCACTCAATGAACCCTGTGGGATACCACCGGCCAAAGGAAATGGTCACCGGCCAAAGGAAATGATCACCAACCACTGGTTAAGCTATCAGCCACCAATTGTTGGTCGGTCGGCACTAAAGATGGCCGGCCGTCCAAATCTTCATGCAGAATCCTATTTTGACAGCAGTAGAGGGCAAAACAAGGCATGGCAATGTATTCCAAGCAAATGTGTGCACCAACACATCCCTTATCATGTTTATGACTCAAAGGGACATGGTTCTCGGTTCTCGGACCACCAATCGCGCATTTTGATGCGTGATGGCCCATGAAACCAAGTTATGCACTTTGATTTCAAATGAAATGCACATAAACAAGCAAGGAGCTCAACCTCTATCATACTCAAATGAATTGATTTATGGAACTTGAACATTTATCAATTGCTAACGTCTTAGTTATTGCTCATACTGTGTTTAACTTATTTCTACTGGGCGTTGGCTCACCCTATGTGGGAAAAACATTTCAGGTGTTGATGATTTGCCTCCACCAAGGCATTAGCTTGGGAGAATTTAGAGCAAGAGCTTCTTTTCGTTGTATTCATTTTCTATAGCCGTGGGCTTTAAATGTATTGGCCTTCATTCAATCATGCCACAACACATGGAGCAAACATGTTAGACAACCTAAACATGTGACAACGCACAAGTATGCAACAACACCCAAGGTGAGCATGCAATAGCATGCGAACTATGGACTTAAACTAATTTGGGCAGCTCTATACTAAGCCCAAAACAGTGGCCAATATGCTCAAGAATGAAGGCAAAATGACATGCAAACATGCATGCACACAAGGACCAACACCTAGGCATATAGAAACAACTATCAAGCACACTTAAGAGGATGCAAACATGGACAAATGGCATGCATTATAAGCTCTGAAAGTCATGTTAGAGAAGGTGCCAAACCAATCTACAATGCAAGCTAGGCATGCCACCAAGCCCAAGGACTTAAACCATGGCCATATGACATATGAAGCAAATGACCAAAATGAACTAAAACAGTCCTAAATCATGCAAAAGTAAGCCCCAAAAACCACTTAGATGGCATCTAAATGATCTAATCCTAGAGGCATACACAATGGCACAAACATGGAGCAAGAAACACCAACCTTTTAAAGCATGAAAGGGGCATCAAATGCAAGCATACGAGCATATCATGAGGAATGAAATGACATAACAAGTGGTTCCAAACCACTGAAATGATGCAAGGATGACATGCTAGAGGGGTCAATGCTTAAGGCATACAAGAGAGGTTACATGGTAGCTATACAAAGTAAAGCATAGACAACCCAAATGACCAAAAGCAGACCTTTAGCATGCTAAAACAAGTATAAAAGCTTCACAAAGCTAAGCCAAAAACATGCTAGAAACAAGGCTCAAAGCACAAGGCATGTTAAGGCAATTCATGACATTACAAGACATGTATGCCAAGCGAGCATGGTGTACCTAAACCAACTCACAACAATGCTATATCATGGCAAGATAGTCATAAAAAACAGTTAAGGCATGGCCAACATACACTTAAACAAGGTGCTCACTAATGAGGCTTAAATGGCCATTATTGAAGACAACAAGGAGAGGGGTTGGCCCTCTCCTTCTTAGGACCTTAAACCACCATCCTCACCACTGAAATCCCTCAAGATTTCAGTGGTGAGGAGGCCCAAACAAGGTGGTCCCGGAACTCACCAAAATAGCACAAAGATAGGGCCTAACAAGGCCTATGAGGGGTCAAACAACCCCAAAGCTCAAAGGAACCTTAAACAACTATTTTAAGAAAGTAAAAACAAGAATTTTATATGTTATATTCTAAGCTCGAAAATAGGTGCAAGGTAGGCAAAAAGGCTAAGCAATAATAGGGAACAAAAGGAGCAAGTTCTTACCCTTGTTGACCCTCTTCAAGAATGATGCTCCAGCAGCTTCTTCAAGCTCAAAACCACCCAAAAACACCAAGAAAAGCCTTCTGGTCCCTCAGCAACCAAGAGAAGGTGTAGGACTAGGTGTTTGTGTGCAATAGTAAGACTAAACACACACAAGGCAAAAAGAAAGATATAGAGATGGAATAGATACAAACTCAAACCCTAATCTCAGAGCTCCTCTGAAAATTTTGTCCCCCAATGGAGGGAGAAGAGGCTCCCTCTTATAGACAATCCCTCTTGTAAAGCTTTCCGAACAAGCTAGTCAAGAGGAAGATCACTCCAGACACGTATATGGAGGGGAGCAAAGTGTATGCCAGCTAGCATAGCTGGCATAAAAATATCTGCAAAAGTAGATGCACAGTGGTCGGCCGGCCAAAAATGCAATTTGACCAAAATAGATGGCCGGTCGACTACAAAGAGTGCCGGTCAGCCAAATATTTGGTCGGTGGCAACAAACCAGTGGCCGGTGGCCTCAACCCGTGGCCGGTGATGTGTGGGGATGGTCAACAAGCCATTCCCTGCCCCTCAAAGGCAAAGCACAACTGTTTGGTGCAAAACCAGACACAAAACAATCGAGCCGAGAGATCCTGAGGCAAGGCGCGTAGCCAAGACCTTCGGGAACTCAAGACAAACATAAACAAGGATGATCACCGAGTGTTCAAGCGGTGACGTCCAAGTCTTGAGGACGGTCAAAAATGGGGTGTCTACAGAGAGACAAAAGAAAAAACATACAGTCCAAAAACAAAAAACAAACTATCCAAAAACAAACATCACTGTGAGTCTGGTAGAGGCGGCGCTGCATCTGTAGCATAGAAAGGATCTGAGTCAATAGAGTGGTCTGCTGATCGAGGCGGCCATCAAGTGTATCGAGCCAGGCATCAAGCTAATCAAGGCGCTAGGTGACAGACTGCTCGAACTACTGCAGCTGGCCACGAAACGAACGAGAACGCATCTTAGGTGCACCGGCAGTGGCTGCATCAATCTCAGCCTTCTCGGCTAGTGTATCATCACCTACATCAGACCCCCCCAACTCCTGACGAACCCCCACGACATCAGGTTGACTTAGTGAAACGGTCAACTTGGTGATTAGTTTAATGGAAAAGGCAAACTCATCATCATCAAAGATGGGGACACCAAGAGAGGTAAGAAAGCAAGTGAGGAAACATCCATAAGAGAGACCCAAAGACTTTCGACCCTCAAAAACAATAATCATTTTGGAAACGATCATCTCAGACAGGTCAATGGAAAGGCGGTGATCAATGCAATATAACACATAACCTTGATCTTAGGTAATGTGAGATGAATGAGTAGTAACATGAATGTTGGCACACACAATGATGTTTAGAAGATGAAAACGAAGAAGAAGCTCATTTTGCTGACTGAGAGCCCCGGCAATACAAGTCTGGGGAGTGCCACAAAGTTCAGTGGCCACTTGATCAAAATCAACACCGCTGTGAGTAATAAAAGGATAATGACAGTTCCAGACTTTCGGAAGATCAAGAAACCTCCTAATTACTTCATCATCTATGACCAAGGCTTTGTTACAAACCCAGGTGTGAAAAGAGTGAGTGATTTCCTTGCTAATGGAGTGCATATTACAATAAAATTCTCGGACCAAGCTAAGATTTTGAGGCCCAAAGAAAAGTGGGACTTGGTCACCCCCTAAAGCATCAAAAAAAGAACGGATGAGAATAGTTTCAAAAGCACTAGGATGGACATTGCGTTCTAAGTGAACTTTTCTAGAAGCATAGAAATCCCTAAACAGGTTGGATTTTTCCTTGGATTGAAATTTTTTAGTATTGAAATTGGGGCTAGACACGGTGGATTTATGGTGTTTAAAGGACTTAGCCATGACTGACTGAAAAAGAAAAACATAAACAACCACCAAACCCAACCCACCAAAAGCCAAGGAACACCCAAAGCCCCTTAGATCCCCAAAAAATAAACATGAGAACATAGAAAAAACCATTAGTCCAACAGGATTAAAAACATCAAACTTCTCAAAACCAAAGCAGTATAACAATGACTGTAAGGGAAGAGCTAGATTAAGTCCCAAAATCAAACAAATGCAGCAACAAGAGAGAGATAAGGATAGAAGATTAAAGGAATCAACATCAATGCAATTCACTTAGACATCATAAGTTAGTAATTGAAACATAGGACAATCACAAACAAAAATTAAAGCCCTAACAATGAACCAAACTGCTAATTTTAAACCCTGACTATAAACCCTAGAAAAAACCTAGCATTGAGGCACCAAACTTCGAAACAAAAAATCAATAGAGAGACAGTAATCCGTAATGTAAGAAACAAAATCAACAATAAAGAACCCTAGACACCACAGACAAAGACGAGCAACACAAATAAAGAAAGAAAACGGTAAAAACAAAAAGCAAAAGTGAGAAAGACATACCAACAATGACGATACAAGATGAATGAGAGATGCCTCCAAAATTGAGTGAAAATCGAGGGAGGAACAGCAATAGGGAGGAACAAAAACCCTAGGAAAGAGATGAAACGAGCAAAAATAGAGAAAAATGGAATGAAGAGACGCAGTGACAGTATTTAAACCACGACAGGTCACTCGAGCGAAAAGTGTTTCGCTCGAGCTAAGACACTTAAGCGCACAAGTTCGCTCGAGCCAAGACATTGTCACTCGAGCCAAAAAGACATGCTCCTAGAATTTGTTCCATCTGCAAAAATACTGGGTTGAAAGAAAGCTCGCTCGAGCACAAACTCCCTCGCTCGAGTGAAGAAGAAGAAAAAAAAACACTTAAAAACACCTTTCTAAGCAAAAACAAAAACTCACACTATTAAGTGGAACCTGAAACAAAAGGAAGTGAGCACAGTAGCATGAATGTGACACTAAGATGAGATAATCTACAAACCGTGAAGCCTACAAACGTGCAATATTGACAATATGAAGCATAATATCATGAGCAAATCAGATAAATATTAATCAATGAGCATAGGCTACATGAGAATGCACAACTCAAATTCAATCATGAGAGCTTACAAAAAAAAAATGTGTGTATGCAATCCTTAAGAGGCCATAGAGCTAGAGTTAATCCTTGTAGTGATTGGATGGCTGGACCTCCGGCAAGAGTAACTAAACATTACAGAGAAAAGTCAAACAACTAGGAATCAAGGGGTATTTGTGGAGTAAACGCGGAGGCTCCCCCTCAATCAATGAGTCCCTTTTTTTTTTTTTTTTTTGACTTTTATTTCTTGTAGGCACTCACTGGTGGCATGCACGCTTAAGAGTATGGAGACCAATCCAGAGAAGCATGAAATCAGTAAGGATGGCCTGGTTGGTGCCTCTGAGGTAGCCTTTCCCTAATGCCCTGACTTCAATGAACTGGGGGAGGAACCGTAAAAGTGAAAAACAATGGTAGATGGTTAAAAGATTCAGTATCACCCATGATATGCCAGTATAGGTAAATTCCTTTGAAAATGTATAAGAAACACTGTTAGTGGTCAATAGAGAACTTTGATCACTTGTGCAGAAACCCTTGTAACAGTTTAACTCAAGGATGTATACAGAATGAGATCATGAAGTCAATGAGCATAGGCATTCAGAATGAGCTATGAACAAAGAAGAATGAAATCTTGCAAGCAGCATGAGAAGTGTTCATATGAATCTAAATGCAAAGATGACAAGAATCAATGACAATGAGATTATAGCGTCCAACCACACATATAGCCAATCACTCTCACTCACTCAAGTAACAGGTAACACCCTAGTGACAGAGCACGACACCCAAGGTCTTTCTAAGGAATTCAAACCTAAGAAGATCAAGGGATTTTGTAAAAATATCAGCTTTTTGATGCTCAGTGGGTACATGTTCAAGAACAACAAGGTCTTCTTCCACTAACCCTCGAATAAAATGATGACGAATGTCAATGTGTTTGGTGTGAGAGTGTTGGACAGGATTTTTAGAAATGCTAATGGCACTTGTGTTATCACAGAAAAGGGTGAGAGTTCTCTGGTCTATTCCATAATCATGAAGCATTTGCTTCATCCATAACATTTGTGCAAAACAACTCCCTGTAGCAATGTACTCAGCCTCAATGGTCGAAAGAGAGATGGCATTTTGCTTTTTGCTATGCCAGGGAACTAGATTATTCCCAAGGTAAAAACACCTCCCAGATGTGCTCTTACGATCATCAGCACACGCTGCTCAGTCGGCATAAAAAAAACTAGTGATTTCAGTTGTAGTGTCGGTCGTGAACCAAATCTCATAACCCAATGTCCTATTAACATACTTAATGATGCGTTTGACTGCAAGAAGATGAGACTCTTTAAGACAGGCTTGGTAATGGGCACAAACACCTACACTAAAAGCAATGTCAGGTCGACTGGCTGTAAGGTATAGAAGACTCTCTATCATACTCCTATAAAGGGTAGGATCAATATCAGTACCAGATGAATCTTTGGAAATGTGAAGACTGGTGCTCATGGGAGTACGAGCATGTTTAGCTGACTCTAGACCGAACTTTGACATAAGGTTTTTGGTAAACTTAGTCTGAGAAACAAACATATCCGAAGGAGACTGTTTAATTTGAAGACCTAAGAAATAAGACAACTCTCCCATCATTCTCATCTCAAACTCATGTGTCATGCAATTCAAAAAGTATTTCACAAGATGATCAACAGTGGATCCAAACACAATATCATCAACATAAATTTGAGCAACAAGTATATGAGACTTAATATGTTTTACAAATAAAGTCTTGTCCACACTACCCCTTTGAAAATCATTATCAAGAAGAAATGTAGTAAGTCTATCATACCACGTCCGAGGGGCCTATTTCAACCCATACAAAGCCTTGTCTAACTTGCGGACATGGTTTGGACATTTAGGGTCCTCAAACCCTTTTGGGTGCTCAACATAAGCCTCTTCTTTCAAGTACCCATTCAGAAAGGCACTTTTCACATCCATTTAAAACAATCTGAAACCAAGAAAACATGCAACACCAAGCAAAATATAGATAGATTCGAGATGTGCAACTGGGGCAAACGTCTCATCATAGTCGACACCGTTTACTTGTGTATAGCCTTGAGCAACCAGCCTAGATTTATTTCTAACTACAGTACCATTCTCATCCAATTTATTCTTAAAGATCCATTTGGTACCTATCACATTCATGTCTCTAGGTCTGGGAACAGGAGTCCAAACATTGTTACGTTCAAATTGACCTAATTCTTTATGCATAGCATTGACCCAACTATCATCTAGTAAGGCCTCTTTTATATTCTTAGGTTCAATTAATGAAACATAACACATATGAGATACCTCCTCCCGAATTTGTCTTTAGGTTTTCATTCGATCCGAGACACTTCCAATCACCTGTTGAACCGGATGATTCAGTTTCACCCTTGCTGATGGTTTGAACTCTGGACTTGTGGTAACAGAGGCATCAGAAGTGGTGTCTCTTTGTGCACTCTTTGGACTCTAACTTACCTTAAAAGTTGGTGTTGTCTCACCTTCTTGTGCTTGGATCTCAGCTTCTCTTTGACTTTGTGGTTCAGTATCCAGGATTGGAGACTCACCATTTTCTTCCCCATTTATCACTGAAGTAGGAAAACCTGTGTCATCTATAACCACATTGATCGATTCCATTAAAGATAAAGTTCGTAGGTTATAGACACAAAAAGCTCTACTAGTGGTTGAATACCCCAGAAAAATACCTTCATCAATTCGAGAGTCAAATTTTCCCAAAGGCTCTCTATCTTTGAAAATGTAACATTTACTGCCAAAAGTTTTGAAGTATCTTACATTAGGTTTCAATCCCTTCCACAATTCATATTGAGTTTGTAAAGTGCTTGGCCTTAAATACATACGATTCACAACATAAACGACGGTATTTAAGGCTTCAGCCCAAAACTTTAGAGGAACTTTCTTACTCAGGAGCAGGACCCTAACCATCTCTTGAACAACGCTGTTCTTTCTCTCAACAACTCTATTTTGTTGTGGAGTAATTGGTGCAAAAAATTCATGCTTAATTCCATGCATATCACAAAAATCCGAAAACAAACTATTTTCAAATACACGACCATGATCTGTTCATATTCTTATGATACGCCCAATAGAAATACCCTGTTCATTTTGGATTTTAAGGACTAAAGCCTTGAAAGCATCAAACGTATCAGATTTTTCTCTTAAAAAATTTACCCATGAAAAACGAGTATAATCATCAATGGTTAAAAAAATGTATCTTTTACTTCCAATGCTTTTAGTGCGAGTGGGTCCCATAAGATCCATATGAACCAATTCAAGAGGACGTTTGGTTCTGAAGCTATTCACCTTTTTATGAGGGGCATGGGTTTGCTTCCTAAGTTGACATGGTCCATACACATGGTTCATATTCTTGCCCAGTTTAGGTACTCCTCTCGCAAGCTCTTTGTTGGCTATCTTAGTTAGGTCTTTGAAATTCATGTGACCTAATTTTTGATGTCACAGATCAATATTACTTATGATGGCTGAGTGGCAAGTGAGATCATTAGTGATAACAATCCCATAGCAGTTATTAGAGATGCGAACTCCATGCATGACAGTATTTCCCTTCTTATCTAAAATTTCACATTTATTTTTTGAAAATAATATTTCATGGTAGGAATCACACATTTGATTGATGCTCAAAAGAGTTTCTTTAAGTCCATCAACAAGTAATGCATTTTCAAGCTTGGAAAGACCAGCCACACTTATATAGCCCTTATCAATGACTCTAGAAGTGCCATTATCTCCAAAGGTAACAATTTCTCCTTAATATTTTTCAAGGGAGGTGAAGTATGATTTGTCACCTGATATGTGACGAGAGCACCCACTACCAAGGTACCACATGTGTGAGTCACGTGCTTTTAGAGCAGTGTAAACACCAAAACAAGTCAAGTCACCATTTCTCACCCATATCTTTTTGGTCTTAACAAAATCAGGACTGGTGGTCTTGGTAAATGTCTTAGCATTGTGAACCCCTCATGAATCTTGGTGTTCTGCCTAAACATGTAAGGTTGTCTCCTAACCCAAAAAGTATTAGAATTTCTACCTTTTTGAGACACTTTACCAAACAACTCAAAGCAATATGGACAAATATGGCCATACCTACCACAATGATGACAAACAAAAACAGGTTTTACATCCATTTTATTGATCTTACCCTCGTTACGCAGATGAAGAGAGAGATCACCCTGTTGCACCTTCAGCTTTCGCTTTGTTTGAGTCTTCAGGTCATGTGATATAGAGGCCTGTCCCTTGTGAACAGTTGCATTACCATAGCCTAGACCACTTTTGTCACAACCCATTTGTTGAGACCTGAGGATGTGTTCTAATGTCTTGGAACGTTTGTTCCACATGGCAATTGTGGCTCTAGCATCTCTGAGTTCTTTATCTTTTTGACCAACTATCTCTTCCAATGTAGCTTGTGACATCTCAAGGTTTTCAATCTTCTCTTCATATTTGGCATATATTTTCAGAAGTTCATTCCTTTCGGTCTTACAAGATAGAAGTTTCCCACATAGGTTTTGCCTGCCATTAGAGATCTTGATGACATTCTACTTTGCTGTTGCAATTTCTCCTTTTAGCTTGACATTCTCGTTTTCACATGCTTTGAGCTTGAGAGTGAGTTTGTCATTGATCTTGGACAAATTCAGGGATTCATTGTAAAGCTTTTCATAAGCTTGTTGTAGGTCATCACCATCAATCTCATCATTGTCTTCCGAGGTCTCATCATTTTCTTTTTGCTCCTCTTTCTCCTGGACCTCATCTAGTCGAGCAACTAAGGCATGAAAATTGATAGATGGTGGTGAAGATGACTCACCTCTTACATGAAATTGACTTAGAATGTCCCACGCATCTCTGACCTTTGTGTAGTGAGCAATCCGTTGCTGTTCTTCGTCAGAAATTGCTTCACGAATGGTAGTCAGAACTCTTTGATTACTCGAATTGTCAACGCTTTCAATATCCTCTTCAATGGCTTGCCAGCCCTCAGGGTCGGAAGCTCTCAGAAACATCCTCATTTTGATCTTCTAGAACAAGTAATTACTCCTATCAAAGATAGGAGCACGGTGCAGATTTTGAACACGAGCAAATTCCACTGGCTTTGGAGGAGGTTGAGTGACAGTAGACCAAAATGCCATGTAAGTACTATCATCGTCTTCACCGGATTCAGTTTCTTCTGGTTCTTGCTTTGACCCGCTTTCATCATCCAAAGTTACTGTATAGACTTTCTTTCGGTTCTTTTTCGAAGGACATTCAAAAGCAATATGACCAAACGCTTGACATTCGTAACACTTGACACCTTGCCCCTTCACAGTCTTCTTTTCAAGTTTTAGAGCAATTTTTGGTGGAGAAGTTTTGAATTTTTCATTCCCCTTATCTTTTGAACTAGGATCCTTGAAATTAGGATTTTTATTCTTTAATTTTTTTTTAACTATTTGGTAAACATAGTCGTCATTTCAGACTCTAGATCAAATTCAAACTCAGGAGTCTTAGCATTCTCATGAGCACTAGAAAAAGCCACACTATCTTTTTGTTTTTTCTTAGAAATCTAGTGTGCTTCATAAGTCTGCAAGTTTCCAACCAACTGATCAAGCTTGAGGGTATTAACATTCTGAGCCTCCTCAATAGTTATAACTTTTGATTGGAACCTCTCGAGTAAAGACCTCAAAATTTTTCCAACAACCTTAGCTTCAGGGATTTTTTCACCGAGTGTGAAACACGAATTCACGATGTCACTAAGTTTAGCATAAAAATCATCAAATGTCTCATCATCATGTGTAAAAAGAGTTTGAAAAGAAGATGTGAGACGTTGATGTTTTGACCTTTTAACAGAAGTAGTACCCTCGTGAATTATTTCAAGAATATCCAAGCCTCTTTTGCTATCTCACATGTGCAAATATGACGAAACTCTTCAGGTGTGACAGAGCAAAAGAGGGAGTTAAGAGCCTTATTGTTCCAACTCGAGTTTTGATAGTCGAATGTGTCCCATTTATCAAGGGATTTGGGAATATCAACACCATCAATGGTGACAACAGGTTCACTCCACCCATAGATCACACAGTGCCAAACTTTCTCATCGATAGATTTTAAAAACGCTCTCATACGAGCTTTCCAATAAGAATAGTTTGTACCATCAAGTAATGAAGGTCTATGGGTGGAGTACCTTCGCGAATTGAATCCATATCACCAATCACACAAAATCACTCCCCTATAGTTTTGAAAAAAAGCAAAGCGTGACCTACTCTGATACCAATTGAAAAACCTAAGTGATTCGTGATTAGATCAAGATTTAATTGTGCCAATTTCCAACCAATTAAAACTCACAATCTAAATCATCAAGCACGTACGAAAGTGATTTAGATTGTTGTTTCAGAAACAATAAATAGACACAAACGATTTTTACGTAGAAAAAATCACTATAAGAGCACCTCCCATTGTGATTAAAAAATCACGGGCGAAATGTCACAAATCAATCCACTACTAAAGAAAGAAAGATTACAAATATACCAAACAAATTACCCAAACACTGTCAATTTGTCTTCCACAATCTGTATATCTTTCAACGTAACCTTCGTCTTGGAATTAATCAAATTGATGTTGAATCCACAACATCCATTGTCGAATCAACGACTGCACACAACATCAAACTCCTTCGATTACTTTGCGCTTGAATCTTTAGATTCCACCGAAGAAAAACACTCTTAAAGAAGAACAACCAAACTCCTTGATGTGTGCTTATCAAACATGAGTTCAAAACTCAACCAAACATCAAGGAAAACCAGTAAAACAGCCCCAAAAGAAAGCCCTAAAACCCTTAAAGAAGATCTACAAAACGTAACCCTAAATCAGACTTAAACAAGTACTTATAGAAAACAGGGGTAGCGAAAGTCACTCGAGCGAAGACTCTCTCGCTCTAGTGAGGAACCAAATACGCGTGTTCTCTTTAAGTAGTGTCGCTCGAGCCAAGCTTCCTTTGCTCAAGCGCACAAACTTCCTTCCCAGATTCTTTGCAAACAAAAACAATTTCTGGGAGCAAGATTTCTTCGCTCGAGCCAAGACTCATTCGCTTGAGCGAGCAAGGCAAAACAACTAGGAAAATTACAACTCAATAAACAATGTTTGTTTGTGGAAATTGATAAAAACAAGGGACCTAATAAGTTTGATTGATTATCGGGCTAGGTGATTGTTGGTTTTCCATCTATTGTTTGGCTAATGGTTAGTTTGATGGATAATGTTATAATACAAACTCTTTAAAGATGTGTATTATATACACCTTATTACGTATTTTTGTTGTAAATATTACAATTTTTTTCTAGTAGAAATTACGATAATTTGTAATTAAAAAATGAAATTACGCATTTTATGATAATATTATGCAATTATTTGGTAATGTTACATAATTTTTTTTCCAAACATTTTCTAACCATAAAATGTTGGAATTTGGGTGGTTGTTGTGCCCTCCGCACAACAGCCACTGTTGTGCAGCTGATGTGCCTTATTTCGAGACTCTCCCGATGATATGAACTGTTCATTTTTAGATTATATTGAGTATAATATACTTATAAAAAATTAAGTTAATTAGATATCGATAACCCTTTCATCGAATTACTTTTGTATCTAAAAAAATAAATGGTAAATTTAATTTGAAATATAAAACTGTATACAAATGCAATTTGATGAAAGTGCTATTGAAATCCGATCAACTTGATTTTTTACATATATTGTAATTGATATATCTTAAAAAGTGAGCAGTTCGAATTATCAAAATGGGCCTCGAAATGAGGCCCATTAGCCGCACAACAATAGGGTTGTGCAGAGTGCACAACAACACCCTAATTTCGAGAATCTTGTAGCAATACCACAAAATATGTAACATTATGACAAAATTTCTAAATTTCATTTTTTAACCACAAATTATCGTAACTCCTACAAGAAAAATAGGCAACACTTGCCATAAAAATATGTAATAGGTACCACAAAAACGCATAATAGCCAATTGGATCTTAAATTTCTCATATTTATAAGTACTCTCATACGATTGACTAAAAACAAAAAGTGAACCCAATTTTTATTTGATGATAGTTTAACTAAAGATGAATGTGATTTCAAAGATACATGTTAGAATTATGTTTGGATTAACGATCAATTTTTTTCTGTGAATTGCTTGTTATTTTCACTGTTAATTCAATTTTTAGTTTTAGGTTCTAAACACAGTAATTATCATAATAAAAAAACAGTGATCACTTTCCTCTATAAAAGATGATAGTGAAATCACATCAAGATGCAGATACAAGCACAAAAAGGGATAGAGATGGGTAGCGAAAGAAATAAGAAAGATGGGGGAAATCAAATAAAATAGAAGAAAATACTTTGATAAAATCAAACATTTAAAGTGACAAATTACAAATTGTAAGAATTTTTTTTTGAAGAAAAAATAATAACGAGGGAGTATAAAGGTTTAAGGGACATACATAAAACTTCAAAGAATTAAATTGAAAAAATATTTTTAAATTAACGCTATATTTAGTTGACAGATTTGGTATGAAATTTAGAAAGAGAAAAGAAAAAATTGTGTGAAATTAGAGGAAATATATGTATATTTTAAGGAGATTTACATGTAAGTCCTGATAGGTGGACTTATTGTCCAATAGATCATGTGAGAATTAAAGGCATTTTTCAACAAGCATTATTAAAAAACGTCACTAATTGTTAATTTTCAACAACAGTTTAAAATTTTTATCACAAAAAATGTCACTAAATATAAACTTTAGTGACAGTTTAAAAAAATCTTGACAAAAAAGTCAATAATTTTTAACTTTTAGCGATAGTTTGAAAAATTCATCACGAAAAAGTCACATTTTTTTTTTAGTTTTAGTGACAATTTATAAAAACCGTGATAAAAAAAGTTGCTAATTGTCAATTTTTAGCGACATGTAAAAAAACAGTTACAAAAAATTATTTTTAGCGATAATTTTATTAGGACTTATTTTCAATAGGACTTAATGGGAATTAAGTCCAACTATTAGGACTTATGGGTAGTTTACCTTATATTTTATTTACATTTCACCTATCTTTTTTCCTTTTTCGTTTTCAAATTATTATTCAAATCCCCCAACTAAACATAATATAAGGAGAAAAAGTATAATTTAAAAAATAAAAATCCACTCTTGATCCTTTCTTAGCTCTGGCCACTGCCTCCACGGGTGATGCTTGGTAGCTCAAGAAGTTAGTAGTCCAACTTTGCTCAAATGAGGTGGCTTTTGTGATGTGGCGATGGTATGAAAAATAAAATTCTATTTTATTTATTATTTAATATTTATTTATTTATTTTATTTTTTTATTTATGATACTGAACCTAGTTATTGTTGATAATATAAGATCTCTTGGGATATTTTATCAACTCTTTTTCTACTAAGTTTTATATCTTTAGTAGCACTAGTATTTAGTAGATTTTGTAAAAAAAAATTACGACGTTATTGATAGTGTATCATTAGTACTAGTACTTGATTACAATCTACCAATAGATCTTGAATATAGAAATGATGATAACAATTGATAAAAAGGTAAAATTTATTACTTCTTCTAATTTTAAAATATTTTGATTTTAGACTTACTATACTTCTAAAATAAGAAGGATATCTTTCAAAAGAGGGTTGACCTAGGAAGTATCTTTTTTAATAATTTTTTAATTTTTTGACTACAATATGAAATAAAAAAAATTAAAATGTTTGAAAATAACTTTTTATTTTTTATGAAAGAATGTGTAAAAGGTAGACAAAAAATAAAGAATTTTTAACTTCTTGCATACGCTTTTTTTTTTTTTTTTTTTTTTTTTTTTTTTTTTGTGTGTGTGTGGATATTTTTAATCACTTTTTGAATAATTTAATCTTTTCTCAAACATCCCCCAAACAAATATACTCATGCCTCCTATTTATCTTTCGTACATATAGTTGAGCATTAAAAATCCTAATTATTTAATCTAATTAGGAATTTCTTTTTCATTTTTTTTCTCTTTCTTAAAATTTATTTTCATTGGTCAGCATTTCTAAAACTCATAAATTTATTGGGAAACAAATATATATATATATATACATCCAGGTGCATTAGAATAATGAAGCGACACTTTTTTTTTTGTTACAGGAAAATTTTCCCTATCCTCTCGTAGGTCCAAAGCGGAGCGTCCCTTACAGAGATCACCAAAGTGTCTTGTTAGCCGTTCCGAGCGAGGAGACTATAACCTGAGAACTTGCCCCGACCTCCCAAGACAAGCTCCGCTTAAGTCAGGACTCGCACAGCGGGGGAGTATTGAACCCACACCAAGTGCTAACTAGACAACTTGAGATCCAACCTCCTAACCAACAGTACTTCACTCAAAAGATTAGCCCAAAAAAAAAATTAAACTTGTGACCTTAGAACTTAAATTTCAAAACCTTACCACAATGCTACAACCCCTTGGGTTTATTGAAGCGACTTTGCACCTAAAGTGATTCAATGGATTGAGACATGTGATTCTTGCAGTTGCTTTGCCTGTCCCATCCCAGGTAAGAGAATTACAAGTAAATAATTCATAATGTGCACATAATACTTCAGAAATTTTTATGAAGGGTTACTCTTACGCGTTATTTGGAATGATCTAAATAAATATATTTTTTAATTTTTTATAAAAAAATGTGAAATATGAATTAGGTTTGAAGTGACGTGGTAGAGAAATGATGTGATTTAAATGAGATGATGTGACTTAAATAGGGTAATGACTTTTTGACTTTTTTATATTATGCCAAACTAGGCCTTAGGCCTCGTTTGGGAACAGGCTTTTTAAGTAACTTTTTGATTTTTTGGCTAAAATGTGATATAAAAAACTAATATATTTGGGATGACTTTTTAACTTTTTACGAAAAGATGTGCACACTACAAGAAATTAAGGTTTTGAAAACAAATTTTTAGGAACAAAAATAATTTGTTTGTAAAAATTATACTTTTAAGGACAAAATGAAAGAATTTTTTAAAAATTATATTTAATCATGTTACTACATTTTCTAGACAAATTTATTTAGTTGTAAAAGGATCAATCACTTTTCCTTACAATTTTAGTTTGTCCCTAATAAATCCATCACTTTTCCCTTCAATTTTAATTGGACCGTAATAAACCCAAATCATATCCCTACAATTTGAATTGGTCTCTAATAAACCCAAATCATATATTATTATATTTTATATATTAATTTATGAACTCAATAATCGGGGACTATCAAAAACAAACACAAAAAAAGGGTTTCATCACTCACTCTTTTCCTCTCTCTCTCTCCTTCGCTCTCAAATCCCTAATTTCTCTTCTCTACTGATTCATATATCTCTTCTCTACCGATTCGATATCTGGATCGCTCCGTTGCAGCCTCATCTCTCCTTGATTCTCCGATTTCTCAGCGAATCTCCGGTAGCGATTCCGATCAGGTACCATATATTATCAACTTATTTGATAATCGACTATCATATTTATGAATTGCCTATATTTAAATTGTTGTTCAATTTCCTGTTAATCTACATTTGCTACATTCATTCATGTAATGATGAGGATCATATCCAATCTAGGCCTCAGTCCATCATAGATCATCCAACCGATGCTCTGTTAATGTGAAGCCATGATGGAGTGAGGGGAACAATTTCACATTCAAAAGGCAAATGGAATTATGAGTGGTTGAATGTAGTACCTATAATCTGTTAACCTGTAGAATTATGGAACAATTTCACTTAAAGGTTAAACTCATTGCCTGCAAATTATGGGTAATAATTTATGTCAAATGCAATGTCAAGGTTAAACTTAGGATTTACAGTTCATTCTTTACAATTGGAGTAGACTGCTTGTGAGGTTACTGAAATCACGATGGACACTGAGATTTGCAATTTATTGTGTGATTGCATTTTTTTGGTGATTTTGTTTTCCTGTATTGCTAGTTAGTTCTTTGTTTTTTAAAACAAAAAAAAATAAAAACTGTACACTGAGTGGTTATCATTATGTTTAAGTTGTCAAAACTTGTCGCTCAGCAACAGTGTGTGTGTACTATAGTTCTATTATCTATACCCTAACACATGTTTTGATAAGTAATGATATAATTTCATTTACAAGAAGGCCGAAAACAAATTATACATCAAAACCTGATCCGATGTCTCCAAAAGCCAAAACTTTTAATTCTCCAAATAGGCTCTTCTTACAAATGAATGTTCTCTTATTCTGATCACCGCAGATTTTCCACATCAAATCTGAGGCGGCAATACCAAACTCATTGTCATCTCTATAAATATATGTAGTTGGTTTGGTTATATAACCCATGGATTCAATAGTAATAATAATAATAATATAATTTTTTGCTTGATGGGTTAGAGCTGGGATACCATTTTCCCAAAGAAAGAACTTAGTAAAATCATCAGCTAGTTATTTTGTTAAAAAAACAAAGTAAAGAGTTATTGAATAAATTATGCTTTATGTAAAAGTTGCATCTGTCACACTATTATTTTTTATGTTTCTTATACTATTATTATAGAAGTACATTTCGTGCCACAATCGTTTCAATTGATTTTATAAGAATCATCGTTAGAAAAATCATGTGGAATAAAGTATGCCGCCAGCCCCCTAGTCATCATGGTTTAAGCTTTTGAGAGTAAGGATGTTTCTAAAATATTAAGATTGTCCATTATCCTCCTTAAAATTTGAAGATACTAATAGCATGTAGATGTTTTATACAGTTACACTTGACTTGAGAAAGTAACTATAAACTTTTTTTTTTTTAGAATGAAAATATCACTTTGGATGGGTTGGAACAAAAATTGCGGGTTAAAAATATTAATGTTTTTCACTTTCAGAGATGGAAAATTGGCAACTACATTGCTCGAGGCAAAATGTAATATGAAAACTAGTCTTACCTTTCATGATATGCATATAACAAACTCACTGCTACTATCAGCTCCATCAGTGACAAAACCCCATTCATTTAGATACAATGTATGCATGTTTTACAAATCAAAACAACCTTGTCCCTCGCTAATTAAATACATCGGTGCAGACAGTTAGCCATCTTTGCTTGTCATCCCCCACAAAGGAAAACAAAGAAAGTTTTGCAACTTGCGTAGGCCAACATACAAACTTACACACTTCACCTCTTCACCTTTCTATGGAAATGAAGTAATATTGAAGGATAACAAAGAAAGTTTTACATGTATCTTCTTGGATTTAGCTCTCATAAAACGATAGTAATCACTTTGCTTGGTTAGAGTTTTTCAAAAACAAGGGTTTGGGACTACCAATGATCTATCTACCTGAATATCTAAAATCAAGATTTATCCATTTAGAATTTTTTGAGGGGGTGATTGTGTGGTGATGAAGAATTCGTAGAATCCTTATATTAATGCTTAATTTGATGTTTCTTTTGCTTTGATGATATGGTCTGATCTAATCCTGATTTGTTTGATTTGATTATATTTGTGTTATTTGGAAATGTAGATGCCAATTCGATTGATTGCATTGTTAAATTTATTTTGATTCGCTTGGGTTATTGCATTATGTTTCCTATTTTTTAAGCTTTTACCTTCTTTTTTTTTTTTTCTCTTTCTTCTTTAGTTCTTTTGCACCATGGATAAGAGTTGGATGCAACTTCGTAATAGAAGGTCACCTCAGTACATTGATGGGGTGAGGAAATTTATCTTGTTTGTTCGTGATCATATGAAACTAGAGGAAGATAAGATTTGGTGTCCATGTTATAGATGCAACAACCATATTCAAAAAACCATAGGGGAAGTTGAAATTCATTTGTATGCATATGGGGTGGTCACGAGTTACACTAGGTGGGTGTATCATGGGGAAGGTTTTGAGTTGAATGATAATGATGACTCACAAAATGAAAATGACAAATATCTCGACAATATGACAGAGAAGTCAAATAGTCCCAATACTGAGGTGCGAGAAGTTATTCATGACATACGAAGTGGAACAACCACATTTGGTTATGTGGGAGAAGCATCTAGTAGTCGTAATCCTGACTTACCAAGTAGTTGTGGTGGAGAAACAAATAAATTTGCAAGATTAATGAGGGATGCGGAGCAAGATTTGTATCTGGATTGCCAACGATTCTCCAAACTATCATTCATGGTTAAATTGCTACATCTAAAGATATTTAATAGATGGAGCAACAAATCACTCACGATGTTGCTGGAATTGTTGAAGGAGGCACTTCCCATTGGTGAAACGCTTCCATGCTCTTACAATGAGGCTAAACAAATAATTCGAGATGTGGGCCTCGACTATCAAAAAATACATGTATGCAAGAACGATTGCGTACTTTTTTGGAAGGAGTATGAAAATGAAGATGAGTGTCCTACTTGTAAAGCGCCAAGATACAAAGTTCGTAAAGGTAAAGGTAAAGGTAAAAAGATCCCTCACAAGATTCTGCGATACTTTCCTTTAAAACCACGGCTACAAAGGCTATTCATATCCAAGAAGACGGCTATTGATATGAAGTGGCACAAGGATAAACGTGTAGAGGAGGAAAATGTGTTGCGTCATTCAGCTGATTCTGAAGCATGGAAAGACTTTGACAAAAAACATGAGTCTTTCGCCAAAGATCCGCGTAATGTTAGGCTCGGACTAGCTAGCGATGGTTTTAACCCGTTTGGAAACATGAGTAACTCATATAGCATATGGCCAGTTTTTCTTGTCCCATACAATTTACCACCATGGAAATGTATGAAGGATCCATTTTTTATGATGCCTTTGCTTATTCCTGGGCGTAGGGCTCTCGGGTTTGACATTGATGTGTTTTTACGGCCATTGATAGATGAGTTAAAGGAGTTATGGGAGGTAGGGGTAGAAACATACGATGCATCAAATGGCCAAAGTTTTCAATTACGTGCCACATTGTTATGGACCATCAACGATTTCCCTCCATATGGTAGCTTATCCGGTTGGAGCACCAAAGGGAAATTGGCTTGTCCTTCATGTAATGAGGATGCATCTCACCAATACTTGCATCATTGGAAGAAAACTTGTTACACGGGACATTGTCATTTTTTGCCGCATAATCATGTTTTACGAAAAAGCAAGGCATTCAATGGTGAGCCAGAGCATAGATCGGAACCCAAGTTGTTGTCTGGGGAGGAGGTTTTGGGACAATTGGAGCATCTTGACTCAATAGTATTTGGGAAGATAGATAAACGTGGGAAGAAGCGAAAACGTTCTCATCAATATTTAAATTGGACAAGGAGAAGCATCTTCTTTAAGTTACCTTATTGGAAAACCCTCAAAGTTCGCCACAACCTCGATGTTATGCACATTGAAAAAAATGTATGCGATAGTGTGATGGGAACATTGATGAACGTTGATGGAAAAACCAAGAACTCGTACAAGGCTCGTCTTGATCTAGTGGCTATGGGTATAAGGCCTGAATTACATTCAAGGCAAGTAGATGGAAAAACCTACCTACCCACTCCTTGCTTCATGCTCTCTCCAACTGAAAAAAGGAGTTTTTTTGAATTCTTGAGTACAATTAAGTTGCCAGATGGCTATGCATCAAACATATCACATTGTGTGAGCACTAGTGATTGTCGAATTTCAGGGTTGAAAAGCCTTGATTGCCATGTTATCTTGCAAAGATTGCTTCCTGTTGCCCTACGTGGATGTTTGAAAAAGGATGTGAGCAAGGCTTTAATTGAGCTTTGCTTGTTCTTTAAGGAGTTATCGACAAAAACATTGAGAGTTGATGTCTTAGAACAACTTGAGAAAGATATTGTTTTAATTTTGTGCAAGCTTGAGAAGATATTTCCACCATCTTTTTTCGATATTATGATCCATTTATGCGTACACTTATCACGTGAAGCAATCCTTGCAGGACCGGTGCAATACTGGCGGATGTACGCATTTGAGAGGTACATGCATATTCTTAAGGGCTATGTGCGTAACAAAGCCCGTCCAGAAGGCTCTATTGCTGAAGGTTACATTGATAATGAGGCTCTCACATTTTGCTCTATGTACTTCAACGAAGGTGAGACAAAATTTAATAGACCAGAGCGGAATTATGATGGGCCTATTAAAGCTACACAAGATGGAAATATTTATGTATTTAAGCAAAAAGTACGTGGAATAGGAGCTGCAGTTAATGATGTGTTGAATTTAAAAGATTTGAAGCAAGCTCGATGGTATGTGTTGAATAATTGTGATGAAGTTCAACCGTATGTGAGGTAAGAAACCACCATATGATTATATTCACTACAAAAATTTTCATTGTGAATTCTACTACTTTCACAACTATTTGTGTCAAATAATGTTGTGTAATAATTTATAGGCAATACATGGATGAACTTGAGAGACAAGGTTTGAGAAATGTTCAAGAGAGGCTGGAATCAGAGTTTCATACATGGTTTCTAAAATACGTAAGAGCTATAAATTTTTAACTTTATTTGTGCATTTAAATAATGTAGCTAAGTATATGCTAATACATTTCACATCATAAATGGAATTAGGTCACAAAGCAACAACTTGAAGGGATCATGGACGCTTCCAATCAACTTATGAACCTAGCCCGAGGTCCTGATAGTCGGGTGACACGATACAGTGGTTGCATTATCAATGGGACCAGATTTCACACTCAAGATCATGACATGAACCGAAAAACTCAAAATAGTGGTGTGGTTGTTAAGGGTGACCATAAAGGAGAAGCTATTGATTTTTATGAAGTTGTTGGGATATAGTCGAGTTGACATATCTAGGGAGAAATCGAGTGTTCCTCTTTAAGTGTGATTGGTGGGATGTTGGCAATGAAAAAAATGGAATGAAATTTGATGATTATAAATATGTTAGTGTGAATGTTACAAGAACTTGGTACAAGGATGAACCGTTTGTGCTAGCATGCCAAGCTGTACAAGTGTTTTATATGAAAGACATGAAATTTGGCAACAATTATCGAGTTGTACACAGAATAATACCTCGGGCAATATATGACATTCTAGTGAAAAGGGATGAAGAGGAAGAGAAAGACGAAGAGGAAGAAAAAGACAATGATGAACCATACTGTAGACGCGCCCGCGTGGGGGGCCCTCGCTGCTACAGTTCGGACTCGATTTCGTTTGTCACGGTTGTTAATCTGAACCAAAAGGTCCAAATCTGGCAAATCGTTTTGAGAAACAGATTTTTTGAAAAGAAGTGTCAAACATGGACTGCTTTGCCAGATTACAGAGTCGCCACCTAAATATTTTTAAATGGGGGAATTTAGGAAACCCTGACTCGGTGCCGAAGGCCACGTGTCCGTCATCACCAAAGTTGCCTCGGCTCGGGAGCTTGGGTACGATTGGGGAAGGTCAGCTATGAGCACCCCCTCTCGCCCGGTCCGAAGACCGGTGTCTACTAACCGTGATATCCGATTTTGAAAACGTTTATGTGTTCTTATCCCAATTATTAGCCTAGAATTACTACGTTATGCACACAGTAAACAAGTATAGACTAGATTGCCTAATTTGGAAATAAGCATTGCATATCCGTTTGTCTTGAAAAACACTTTGGAATTTGCTACTCGCAAGTAGGCTAAAATACAGATTTCAACGAGTTTTTCCAACTCAGACAATCCAACCTTCACCCACAGGCATTCAAACAATTTATCACATAAGCATTTAGCCACATGGTAAGCATACTGTCATGATAGCATTCACACTCATGCGAGATGCTAAAGCATAAATACTTACATCGTACTCCGTGCCAAAACAATAAACTAGTTAGCCAACATGCATGGTCCTAGTTCATGTCAATTTGACTAATGCAACACATACAGGATGCAATTAGAGTAGGCTCGGCTAACCTAAACATGGCATGTGAAATGCGACCAATTGATGCACGTATTCAATTTGGAATTGAAGTACAAATGCAGTTAGCATGATGCGCCGAGCCCGGTGCATGCAAGACAAATGTATGAATGCACGCATGCATAGCATAAGGTATGCTAATTTAAATATACCCTAGTCTACCATCATAAGCGGGTAAATAAAAGGGAGAAAGAAGTGGGGGTTGGAAGACATGCACACACTCACCCACACTTATTACAAATTTGCCCTCGCTCGGGGGGACCGAAAGAATAATACAAATCGAATAATGAATTAACTATCCTAGCTAATTAATTATTACAAATTACCTAATTAGTTAACAAACTAACTAAGCTAGAAAAAACAGTAAACCGCCTCGGGAAGAGAGCTCAATGCGATGCATGCTCGGTCCTGCTCGGGAATTCACTGCCATGCGCAATCTGCCTCTGTTTTCCCTGCTCTGCTCCTCTGAAGACTGTCAAAGTCTCAGAATTGCTTCTATGGACATTGAGGAGTGCCGCTGGCTGAATAGAATGGCCACCGGCAGTGGTGTGTGATCACCAGCTGTTGGTGAAGCTATCGGCACATGAAGGATTGCCGGTCGGCACTGGACACTGCCGGTCGGCAGAAAGTTCCTGCAGAATCTGTTTAACAGCAACAGAGGACAGGACTTTGCATGGCAATGCAATTCAAGCCATATATGCACCTATCAAGCCCCTTTTCATGTGTGTGACTCAAAGGGACATGGTCCTTGGTTCTCAGACCACCAATCGCGCATTTCGATGCGTGATGGCCCAAGAGACCAAGTGTGCACACTTTGATGTCAAACGAAATGCAATGCACACAATCAAACCAAGAGGCTTCTACCTCCATCATGACTTGGTCAGGAGGTGGAGCATGCATACCAATGCAATGCAACTCTAATCATGTGAGCTAGCATGCAACATGAGCATACAAGCAAGTGATGCGCACTAGGTACATAGACTAGGCAAACAAGCATACAAGCATGCCACAACTATGCAAACTACTTAGAGCATGCAAGATGTGATCTAATCATGCAACATGCTAGTAATTTGACCAAGGGAATGCATGCCAAATGCAAATGATTTCAAGCATGCAACACATGCAACCAAAGCATGCAAACATGGGATAATGTAACAACACTTGAATGACATACAAGGGATGGACTTAAACATGATTTAGGCAGCCTTAAATAGACTTAAAACAGTGGCCAAAGCCAAGGAAATGAGGCCCAAAACACACGCACACATGTATGCGAATACGGTCCGATTCCTAAGGCTCACCAAAGAAGCATTGAACTACACTTAGTGCAACCACACATGGCATGAATTAAATGACTAAAACAGAATTTTAGCATATTAAAACAAGGCCTAAAGATCACTTAGATGGCATCCAAATGACCTAAATTCAAAGGTGTGCACAAGTGCCAAAACATGGAGCATATAACGCAAGCTCACAAAGCTACAAAGAGGCACCCAAGGCAAGTATACAAGCATGTTAAAGGGACTGAAATAGCATGGCAAATGGTCCTAACCCATTAAATTAAGGTAGGATACACGCTATACATTCACACACTTAAGGCCAACAAACCAAAAATGCAAAGGGGCTATACTAAGCATGCCAAGGTCGACCCAAACAACCTAGGACAGACCTCAAACATGGCAAAATAAGCACAAAAGCTTCACAAAGCTAGGCCTCAAACATGCTTGAACAAGGGTTTACAACCTAAGGCATGTTAAGGCCTAAACATGGCATTACAAGGTAGGTATGCTAAGCATGCATGGTGTACCAAAACCAATTAAAAACAGAAGCATATTATGACATAATAAGCACAAAAAATAGCCAAGGCATGGTCAACAAGAAGCTTAGCTAGGTGCTCCCTTAAGAGGCCAAAAATGGTCCATTTCAAGGACAACAAGGAGAGGGGGTGGCCTTCTCCTTCCTAGGACCTCAAGGCACCATCCTCACCTCTGAAATCCCTCAAGATTTCAGTGGTGAGGAGGCCCAAACACCAAGGTCCCGGAGGTCACTCAAAATAGCACAAAATGGGGCCTCTCAAGGCCTAAGAGGGGTCAAACACCTCCAAACCACAAAACACTCTAAACAAACTATTTAGAGAGCCCAAAAACAAAACTTTTTTCTATTATACACTAAGCTCAAAAACAGTTCTAAGATAGGCAAAAATAGTATGCAAAAATGGGGTAAAAAGGGACTAGTTTCTTACCCTTGAAGACCTCTTCAACAATCGTGGACCAACTACTCCTCCAAGCTCAAACCAGCTCCAAAACTTTGAAAACAATCCCTTAGAACCTCAATAGCCAAGAGAAGGTGTAATGGTAGGTGTTTGTGTGCAATACTAAGAACAAATGCACCAAGAACACTCAAGAGGGAAAAAGAGAGATATAATAGCTACAACTATACTAACCCTAGAACCAGAGCTCTCCTCTGTATTTTTTGTCTCTAAAATGTCCAACCCTAAAGCCAAGAGGGGAGGGCTCCTCTTATAGAGGAGCCAATCTTGCAAAGTTTACAAGGTAAGCTAACAAGAAGGCCATCCCTCCATACACGTGTATGGAGGGGAACAAAATGCCATACAACTGTTTTAAAATATCTGCAAAAGCAGATGAACAGTAGTCGGCTGCTCAAAATTGCCATTTTGACAAAATGGACTGCCGACTGGCAACAAAGAATGCCGACCGGCAATATACATTGCCGATGGCAACAAAACACCAGCCGATGGCCTCTGGCTATGGCCGGTGGTGTGTGGGGATGCCTCACAAGGCATTCCCTGCCCCTCAAAGGCAAAACACAAGTGTTTGGTGCAAAACTAGACACTAAACAGTCGAGTCGAGAGATCCTGAGGAAAGGCGCGCAAGCCGAGACCTCCGGGAACTCAAGACGAACACAAACATGGATGATCACCGAGTGTTCAAACGGTGACGTCCAAGTCTTGAGAACGGTCAAAAATGGGGTGTCTACAGTTGCCCCTCTTTGACAGAACTCGAAAGTCATATCAATGACGAGAGTGAATGTCAAAGCCCAGAGACGACCCATTTTTGACAAGGCCGAAGACTTAGACAAACATGCAAGACAAACAAGGTATGCGCCCGAAGGCAGGGGCAAAATGCAAGACAATGCACAGAGCCGGACATAACTTATGATCATGCAAAGAAAGCTGTAATGAAGCATACATGCGACGATTTTAAGCTAGCACACACCGAACTACACTACAATGCAGAAAGGATGTAAGAGAATCATGCAATTCTCGATACGTTTCACTTGGAGTATACCATACCTGTCCGGTTCGTCTAGTTACACCAGCCTCAAATGAACCGTACATACAATATCGTGCCTGTAAAGAAAACAACTCAACAGGTACGATGTTATTAGCAACATGCATAACATGCAAAATGAATGCAAGATGATATGCAATATATACAAAACCATGTATAAACAATGCAAATGAAGATGCAATGCAATTGAAACAATGCAAAGTACATGCAAAGCAATTGAATCATGATCCAATCATGAGCATTTCGAAACCACACCTATGTCAAATAGATTGATGGAGGTAACAAGTCTGTCTACCATAGAACGGTCAACTGAACTATGAGTAATGTAGACAGATACAAGAACAAGTATTGAGGGGAGGGGATTGACATAAGTGGAGAAACGACCCGCTGGGAAAGGGACTACGATCCTAATGCCGGATGCAAAAATTATACTACAATGCAATATGCAATGCTGGGGAAATGGCAACGGATATGGCATGCGGGCCAAACCAAATCTTGCCTAGGCAAGGCATGTACGCATACAAGCCGCGTCTAACATAGAACGGTCCACTGAACTATGTTTCGACGTGAAAAGTATGGGCACATACCAGGCCAAGCTCAATCATGGAAAGGCGCAAGCCATAGATGGAAGGTGATGCAATGAATGCATGCAATCCAAAATGCAATGGAAATCGCACGTGGGCCAAACCAAATCTTACCTAGGAAAGGCATGTACACAAACAAGCCACGGCTAACATAGAACGGTCCACTGAACTATGCTTTAACACGAGAAGTATGGGCACATACCAGACCAAGCTCAACATGGAAAGGCGCAAGCCATTGATGGAAGTGATGCAATGAATGCATGCAAATTACAATGCAATGTATACTATATGCAATGATGTATGACAATGCAACTATAGTTTTTGTTTTTTTGTTTTTTGTTTTTAAGATGCAAATGCATGATGATGCATGATTTTGAAGTGCGCGACAACGCGCGGCTTTTGATATGCATGACAATGCAAGCGAACTGTGCACATCAATGCGCCGAAGGTCTTGCACCTTCCAAGGATTTAAGGTCTCCTAGTGTAACAACCCCCATACTGTTTACTGATTAATGACGGATTGATTACCGATAATCACCGATTACTGTTAAACGGAACTGATAATGACTGATAACTGACTGATAATTGAACTGATCAAAAGTACTGAACTGACTGACTGAAAATTGGAAACCGAATTGATTGAGTATATGTTAGTTAAATTGCATTCTATCTGTTTGATTGTATGATTATCTGTTCATGCTTATATGTTTAAACTGCTAATTGAAGGCCTTATCGACGGCCGAATTAGAAACTGATTGATGTTTAATGACCCTCGTAATTAATGTGATTTTATGGTATATTTACCTGAAAATTGATCAGGTATGATTAAATTAGATTAAATATTAATTAATCGCATAGTTCGGCTTAATTACCATCTCGCCACTTAGTGGCCACCGCCTCACACCTCATGAACCTTGTATACACTCCACGTATTTGATTAAACCAACATTTCTTCTCACATTTTGAGCCTCAACCGACCTTAGAGAGAGAGAGACTAGAGGAGTTGGTTTTCATCTTGAAATTGTTTGGAGAATTGAAGGAATTGAAGTATAGATTGCATATTTGAGCTCCTAGTCTTCTAATTCAAGCTCTAGGTAAGGATCCTATCTTCTTATTGATGCTATTGAACTAGTTCTTGCATGGTTCATGCTTCATTGTAGAACTAAGTCATGATTTGGGTCATTAATGGTGAATTGAAGCTCATTTCGCGGGGATTTCACCCATCCAGTACTTTTACAGTACGCTCGAGCGGGAAAGTTTGCGCTCGAGCGTGTACCTTTGTTTGCCTGTACGCTCGAGCGGGGAAACCTGCGCTCGAGCGGGACTCTGTTTTTCTGAAAATCCTGAAAATGCTTTTAAATGTGCATCTTTGCATCCTCATCCCATTCTATGCATTCTTAGGCCTAGTTTAAGGTATCTTGTTGAGGATATAGATGTAGAACACACCGAGGCATTAGGGATTAAGTTGTTATCTTTCCCAACTGTGTAGCTTAGCGTGTGTGTTCAATCTGTTAACTGTGTAGGGTTGGCGACTGGAGAGACACGCTCTAGCATACTGTAGCCCAGAACTCTGTGAGTAACAATTGTGTAAAGATATGTTCAACTGATTATCTTTTGAATACTGAACTGAACTGTTTACTGAACTGGTATTATTGAATGAATGTATGTCCTTTATTTCTGAACTGTACTGTGGCATCCTTAGTACCTACTGTTTACTGTTACTGTTACTGTTACAGAGATCTCTGTCGGTTCCCTTGTTGGAACCACTACTGTTTACTGACTGATGGTCATCATTACTGTTCGGTCTTTTAAGACCTACTGTTACTGTTATGCTAATGGATGTACCACATATGACTGTTTACTGTACTGAACAACTGGAATACTGATTGAATTGAACTGTTTTTCATTACTGTAAGGACATTCATTCTAAACCTCTTTACGCTTTATGTTATTCACTGGGCTTTAGCTCACTGCTCATATATATATGTAGGTGTCCAGGCACCAGATCGGAGCTAGGAGCGTCAGGGTAACTCCAGTTTTGTCAAGCCAGCCTTTGTGCCTCACTGCGAGGTTCCGAGTTGCCATGCTATGGCTTGGGGGTGTTTTGTTTGTTTTCCCCCGCTTGTCTTCATACTGTCTAACTGTACTGTATGGACTGACTGTTTACCGTACTGCTATCAAGGGATTAGGTCCCTGTACTGCGTGACTGTAAATTTTGTATAGACCGTACTGTTTTGTACAGACGGAATGTTTTCTGTACTGTCATATAGGGTTGAGTCCCTAGTCTGAATGATTGTCAATATTGTACATACTGTTCTGTACTGTTTATGTATGAATGCATGGAAAATCTTTTTGGCATACAGACTGTCACAGCTCATTGGACATTGTTTAATTACTGTATTGGCTTCCGCCAGGCCCTGTACTCTGTTTTACTGTATTTCTGTTCTGCAGGCCTTCGGTAATCTCGGATTACTGGCCGGTTACGGTGCTAAACCCATAGGGCCGGGTTTGGGTCGTGACAGGTTCCCCCTTCTTCCTTCTTAGTTTGTCAAGTTTTTGTGCCTTTATTCATCACTTTCAAAGCAACTTTTTTGGGCATTTTAACTACTAAATTTCAGAGGTTTTTCAATGGTAAAAAACTTATTTTGAAGTCCAAAATGCAACTTATCAAAAGTCGTTCGGGCACGACAAACACCGAAGGACTTGCACCTTCAGAGGATTTAGGGTCTCCTAGACCATATATATACCTGTGCGGCTCGTCTGGTTGCACCAGCCTTAAATGAACCGTACATACAATATCGTGCCTGAAAAGAAAACAAACTTAACAGGTACAATGCATATTAATGTATTTGAAAATGCGTGACAACGCAAAGCAAGTGGGAAACATAACAATGATGTGAAAGCACAGACATGTAAGTGGAGCACGCGGTCTACGCAGGCAACAAAATTGATCATAAACATGCGGTCTACGCAAGCAAAACATGCGGTCTACGCAATCAAAACATGCGGTCTACGCAGGTAATGAAATTGAACAAACATGCGGTCTACGCAATCAAAACATGCGGTCTACGCAGGTAACGAAATTGAACAATAGAATGCGTTCTATGCAAGCAAAACATGCGGTCTACGCAAGTAATGAAATTGAACAAACATGCGGTCTACGCAGGCAAAACATGCGGTCTACGCAAGCAAAACATGCGGTCTACGCAAGTAATGAAATTTGAACAAACATGCGGTCTACGCAAGCAAAACAAGCGGTCTACGCAAGTAATGAAATTGAACAAATATGCGGTCTACGCAAACAAAACATGCGGTCTACGCAAGTAATGAAATTGAACAAATATGCGGTCTACGCAAACAAAACATGCAGTCTACGCAAGTAATGAAATTGAACAAGAGAATGCGGTCTACGCAAACAAAACATGTGGTCTACGCAAGTAATGAAATTGAACAAGAGAATGCGGTCTACGCAAGCAATGAATTGATTGAATGCATGCAGAATGCAACGAGATGCGTAAAACCGCGCGATGCGTTTTAGACAACGCGAGCGCACAAGACAGTGCAATTGATATGCGATACGCATGGGCAACTTTTGAGTTTTGTAAAAGCCAAAAGGATACGAAAAGGATACACCTTGCACGAATTCGAGTGCCACGCACAGAAGACACGACCCGAGGTCACAATGGAGACCGGTTGAGTGTCGGAGATGCACTTTTTTGCACTGTTTTGAGCAATGAAGACCCAAAACTACAGATCTGTCCCAAACAAGGATGTAGGAGGCTCACCGGCCGGAAGAGGAGGCCACCGGCTATCTATCGGCTACAAATACATTTCACCGGCCAAATATTTGGCCGACCGGCCAAAAATGTAGCCGACCGGCCGAAAGTGCCTAAATCGGGGCAGATTCGACTTTTCACCTCGGGTCTTTTAAAATAGGGTTCCAAACCCTATTTTACACATCCTCCTTAGCCGAAAATCCATTCTCTCTCTCTCTAGAGCATTTTTCTCTCTTCTTTTCTCCGTTTCTTTGCGTTTCACGCCCGTTTTGTCGTTCGATTCGCGTATATCTTCGCGTTTCGAACATTTTCATCCAAATATTTCTTCATTTCGGTGCTTCATTTGCCATTTCCACCTTTTGGGGTTTATTCCCCTCGAGTTTCTCTCGACTTGCATGCCTTTTCCACTTCCCGGCTTCTCGGGCCACTTTTCACCCTCTCGGGTTGACTTTTCGGTTGACTTTCCACATTTTCGCCCGGTTTTCCCTTTTTCGGCTATTTTCTCACCATTTTTGACATGGCCGACGATATTCCACAGGGTGGGACTCCCCCGGATCATGAGATGGATCCCGGAGTTGAGCTCCTCCCGTTTGACCCGGCGACCTACCGGCCGGCGATTCATGTGCTACCTCCTGACGGACTTCGCCAGTTTCGGAGTTTCGACAGAGCAATGCCACCAGAGCTCCTCCTGCGCGAGCCTACATCTCACTTATCCTTCGGCGCTTCCAAGGTAACATTCCTTTCTCTGTTTTATTTTCCGCAATGTGGAATAAAAACTGCTATAGCTGATTACATTCTTTAACTGCTTGACTCAGATACACTGACACACTGTGCACTGTAGTTGATCGCAACCATACTGGCAACTGATATCTGTTTGAATCTGAAAAGCTTGCACGCACTGTAGTTTATTGCGATCACATCGATGCCCGATATCTGTTTGAATCTGAAAAACTTGCACGCATGCTATATTTGTACCGAACCACGCCAACACGTTGACACATCACACGTTGTAGCTCACTATAAGCACACCAGCACCTGGGATCTGTTTGAATCTAAAAAACTTGCACGCATGCTATATTTATACTGAATCCTGAATGCCCTTCAAAACTAGTATATTCAGTATTGTCTCGTAATTATTTGTTTGAAAACAAGGAAATTCCCATACCGTCCGCGGGTATGGGAACATTGCCGCTCGGGACTGGTATGCTGAGCTTCCTGACGCGGTTCGCCACATTGTGGACCAGGCGGGCTTCGGCGCTTTCTGCCGGGGATTATCAAGACTCACGACCTGCAGGCCTTTGCTCGCCGCTCTAGTGGAGAGGTGGTGGGATACCACCGACTCGTTCCATTTATTTATGACGGGAGACATGACGATGACTCCCTATGACTTCTTGATGCTCACTGGCATCGGGGTAGGGGGTGATCCGATCCCCTTCGACACTGATATGGGCGAGTGGACTGCCGCTCAGATCTATCTGCTTGGCGAGGTGCCACCTCTCGCTCGTCCGGGCTTTGTTCGTTATTCCTGGTTCGAGGTGCAGTTCAGGGTCCAGCCCGCGTTAGTGGAGGAGGCGCAGATGACCCAGGAGGCTGTGGAGAGATTTGCGCGCGGCTTTCTCGTGTTCCTGCTGGGGACGACCATTTTCGCCGACCGGGCGAACACCGTGCCCCTCTACCTGCTTAGTGCACTGGTGGATGTTAGGCAGGTCTTGCACTATGATTGGGGTGGCGCCGCTCTGGCCACACTCTATGGGTATATGAGCTCGGCTTCCCGTGGCAACGGACAGTTGCTCGGAGGCTACTGGCGTGCTTGGGAGGTACATTTCTTCTCTGCTTTTCATTTCTGCTTTTTTATCTTCTGTACTTTGTACTGTATTCTGTATTGCACACTGTAGTCTGCTTTTCACTAACTGTATACTGCATACACGGCGCACACATATACTCTGCTTTACACTGACTGTACACTGCTCACACTGTACACAATACACTGTCTACGCAACACACTGTACAACATGTGGCCCTGTTATTCCTGTTTTATCTTGCATTCTGCTCTTATCTGATAGTCATATTGATGTTTTCTCTACAGTTGTGGGTCTATGCCTACTTTCCCAGGCTCGCACCTGTACCAGACACGGAGACCCCCCTCATCGTCCCATTCTCGCGACGTTTCGATGTGAGATGTGTGCGGAGGCCACGAGAGACATTTAGCTTCTTTCGCCGCTACTTCGACACTATCACCCCCGCCGAGGTATGTTTTATTTCAGAATTTATCTAAGCTTTGCTTTTTACTGCATATTTCAATAACGATGGATAACAAACTGTATGTCACTTTCAGATCACTTGGTGGCCTTGGGCTTCGTTGCCGGCGACGATTCGGGACCGATTTGCCGGTGCTGAGGAGACCTCGCGTTTTCGGATCCTACTGGAGGGCCCGGTCTGTCTGGCTTGGTACCTGGGTGAGTGTTTCCTACGCCAGACCCTAGGGTTACCGGAGCAGATAGTCCCGGTTCACCCTCCTGAGGACATGAGGGAGACCGAGAGACTTACTACCGAGCAGATGGCCGATTATACTATCGGTTGGGAGGCGACCCGCTTTAGAGGTATCGGCGACTACAGAGAGTACGTGCAGACGTACATTATGCGGTCTCTGAGCGGTGGCCGTCGAGCTGAGGGAGCCAGGCCCGTGGCGCCAGCAGCTAGGACAGGAGCGGGAGTTGGAGCAGTAGCTTCAAGGAGGGCTCGAGTTCGTGGCAGGGGTGGAGTTCAGGGAGGACGGGGGACCGGTTGGCCTGCTCTGCCCACTTTACTGACATACAGAGGGCAAGATGGGGCGACCTACCAGATCCCCTTTGCTCCTCCCCTGGCTGATCATGAGTTAGCCGGTATCCCCGACTTGCCTCCGGTATGTATTACTTCATTTTGCATCTTGCATTGGCATTTCATTTCAGTTTATTTGATATTCCGCGGAATACTGATATATCTTGTACTTTTGCAGGCGTCCTCCGAGTACACCCGGCAGTCCGTGGAGTTGAATGCCTTCATGATGGGGATGCTACAGCGGACCTTTGACCTCCTAGCCCTCTACAGTATTCCGGTATGCCCTTCTGATCACGGCCTCAAATCACTCACAAGCTGATTCACGTAATCTGATGCACGACACGACACTTGACACACTAATCTCATAGCATCTGATACACTGTATTCTGTACTGTACTCTGCACTGATAAACTGCTCACGACATTCACACACTGTACTCATACACTACGTCATCCTGCATTGATAAACTGTCCACGGCATTCACACATTGTACTCATACACTGCATTCTGCACTGACAAACTGTCCGCAGTATACTGATGCATTTGCCTTTTATGTACTTTTTCAGCCTCCCTTCCAGATTCCCGTTGTAGGAGGTGCTCCAGCTGGACCTTCCGTCCCCGCCCGAGGGAGAGATGAGGAGGGCAGAGTATTTCCCCGCACCAAGGTGGGGCGCACTCATGTCGGGAGTAGTTCGCGGGCTCCAGTCCTTGATGATGATGATGAGGAGGAGTCGGAGGCGGCGGCAGAGTCGGAGGTGGAGGCAGAGTCGGAGGTGAAGTCGTCGTCGGAGGAGACCGGAGGCGGCACTAGCTCGGGCTCTGATGACGATGCTGATGATGCTCCTGGACCTTTGTCCAGGAAGAGGACTAGGACAGACCGATAGCCCTCGGAGCCGCTTGACATGGATATAGATTTTTGTTGTTTTTCTTCTTTCTTGTACTTTTCCCTTTTGTTGGTAGTTAGGATACTTTGTACTGCTGCAGGCAGATTTTTGTTTCCAAAACTTGTGTACTTGAAAAGATGATGAAATGAAACAGGCTTTTTTTTCTGAAAAAGTGTTTACACCCGTATATCTTTACATTTCATGCTTTGCATTGCATCACACCACATTACACCTTAATGTAAATGAAATTGATTGGTTGTCTGAGAATTGAACACTTGCACTGTAATAATCAGATAACTAAACAACCAACAGGAAAAATAACCCAAGCAACCCACTGCCTGATTCTGGACACACAGCCCTTACTCTACTGGGGATTAATCTGTATACAGCCCGCAACACAGCATTTCGTTCATTTTGCACACAACAAATCCTGAACAAACAGCTCAATCTGACAAGACGGACTACGGGGATGAAACTAGCTAAAGTTGAAGCACACTCAGATGCCCCAATTTTTTGTTCTTTTACTTCGCAGAGATGTAGAGAATGGCACAACACTCTGAGCATAAACGATTTTTGAAATAAAACGGATTTTCGAACTGGGGTATCGAGCCTACAACTGAACACAGTGGGGAGGACTCAAACAGAAGGGTACACGACCTAAACACAACGAGGCACGCTCGGAAAAGACTCAAAACAAAGGTTGAGGTAACAAAAGACACGACACGCAGGCGCGTTAACGGAGACGGGGGACCTCAGATCACGAGGAGCCAGCTTCTCTGGTTATTTTTTCTCACCCTTTTCTCATTTGTGATTCTCACATCACTTTGGCACTCAAGCTCGTTTTTTTTTCTCTCAAAACCCTTTGGCTCGCTTTTTCTCTCAACTTACACCTCTCTATTCTTTATTCTCTCATTTTTATCCCTCCCCGGGGTGTTTAATGGATGAATAAGGAGTTGCGGGTTCATGCCCAACGCCGTTAGCTCACAACTATTTCTTCTGGTGGGTAGAGTGCCCTCTTGGCGAGTATGTTGACGACGGGGGAAAGACAGAACGCCTGACTCAACTGTGCCCCTAGTTCATCATTTTGACCATTCTTTGTTTTGGTTTTCTACTAAAATAGTTTTGATCAAGATGAGAGTCAGATTAATGTACTTGTTCGATTTTTGATTTGAAAACCATGCAAGTCAGGCTATAAGCACAGAAAATTTTCCTTTTTGGGTCCAAGAAAATGGTCCAGTTTTGGAAAATGAAATAATTTTCGAGAAAACTTAGTCAACCTTAGTAAAAATTCTCAAAAACTATTTTTTTTTTTTTTTTGCGAACGATCGGTGCTAAACAGGCGCGGAACTTACCCTCGAGATGCGTAACCTCGGATCGGAGGCAATGGAAAATTGCCCCTGGCTTGAAAGGGGTGGATGGCAACGGAAAGTTGCCCCTGGTTTGAGTGGCGACTCGCGACGACTCGCGGCAACGGAAAGTTGCCCCTTGTTTGGATGATGCCGCAGCAGTCCGCGAACAGTCTTTATTTGGGGTGGTCGAACTCTGGGACACGGAGATGACGGAGACGGTTATAACAAATATATGGACACAGTCACCTTGGAAGCGTTGGCGACTGGACCTTGGGAGGGAATCGAAACCATTGTACGGACTGAGACGCTATGAAAGCGTTGGGGGCTGGACTTCAGGATGAAGTTGTCTACGTATCCCAAACATGGGAATCAAGCCTCACGTAGTTCCGGTTAAGGTACGCTTGGGTATTTTAACCTTCACTTTTCAGGCTCTAATTTTTGCCAAGGTGCCCAATGTGGGTTTTCGACCTTGCGCGCTTTTCTTTCTTTTTTTTTCTGATTTCTTTTTTTTTTCTTTTTCTGATTTTTTGATTTTATTTCTTCTCTTTTTTTTTTTTTTTTTTTT